>JAJMHO010000001.1:0-50267 GCA_030566085.1 Geotrichum histeridarum
GCGCAAGTGGTTCTACTGGTGCTGGCGGTAACAGTAGCAGTTCTGGTAGTGGAAGCAATGCCAGTAAAGACGAAAAGAGAGGCAACAAGTTTCAGAAACGGTTATCGTTTGGAAATAGTTCAAAAGCATAATAACACAGAACAATTGGCACAATTAATTGGAATTAACGAAAGCACACACCCACATTACAATTCAAACAAACAAACAAACAAACAAACAAAAAAGGATTAGGAATTGATAGCACAGACACATCATACGCACAGGAAAGATGAATGAATGGATTGGCATTTTATAATTAGTTTAACCCGTCTCTTTTTGATGGTTTTTGTCTTTTTTCTTCTAGTTTAATATTTTTTTTTCATCATTATTTTTTTCATATCATTTTCATATCATTATCGATTTTATATTGAAACTTTGTCAAGGCTCTCTATGGTTCGACCGTATGAGACATGATGTCAACCAGACAAATACTGATATAAAGGCAATCGGCCTATATGTATTAAGCAATGTGATCACAAGAATTGACCCGAGCCAACGCTAACTTTTCATTGAAGTATGAGTGTCTTTATTCAGCAATATTGATCATTAATAACCCAACTTTTATGGTACTTTTGAATTGGGGCTTTAGTGTGTCACAAACACTCAGTCCCTAATAACACTTACCATGTACCAAAACGACATGAGTATATCAAACAAACCTCCTTAATCCAAGACTTTCATGTAGTTCTTAATCAACCATTAATTCTATCTAAGGACATTGACCTTTATAGTATAAACATTCAAAAAGAAATAAGATTTCAGCATGAGTGCAGCTGAGTACCAGCAGCTCGAGGTCATTGGACGAGGCAGCTTCGGGTCCGTCTATCGTGGGTAAGTCTTTCATCATATAAATAATATATTTCAGTGGTCTAAAGATATTAACTAAAATTTGCTTTTGTAAATAGAATTGAAAAATCAACAGGCCAGGTAGTGGCCATCAAGGTCGTTGACCTAGACGACGCTGAAGACGAGGTCGATGACGTGCTCATTGAAATCAGTATGCTCCACCAACTCCGCTCCCCTCACATCACCCGCTGCTTTGCCAGCTTTATGCAGGGTACCGACATGTGGATCGTCATGGAACTCTGCGGCGGCGGGTCCTGCGCCGAGCTCGTCAAGTTTCTGGGTCCTTTACCGGAGGACGTGGTGGGCTTTATCTTGAAAGGAACTCTTCTGGGACTGGAATACCTCCATAACGACAAGAAAATACACAGGGATATCAAGGCCGCCAACCTCCTGCTCACGCATAAAGGCGAGGTCAAGCTTAGCGATTTTGGCGTGTCGGGCCAGCTCACGCATTCGCTGACCCGAAGACGCACGTTTGTGGGCACCCCGTTTTGGATGGCACCAGAAGTGATTCGCAGAAAAGAGGGGTACAACACCAAGGCAGACGTGTGGTCGCTGGGGATTACGGCGTATGAGTTGGCAGAAGCAGAACCACCGTATGCAGACATGCACCCGGCAAAAGCCATTATGCATATTGTGAGGGCCCCGCCGGCAAAGTTGCCGGGGTTCCAGAAGAAGAAAAGGGCTTTTTTGGCGCAACTGGCGCAGGCCGCGGATGAGCGGCATAGTAAGCATACGTCGTCGTCGCGGTATTCGATCTTTGGCAGCGGCGGTGATACTCAGGCCAATGGAAGTGCGGCAACCGAGAGTGGGAGTGGGGGAGCTAGCGGGGGTGAAAATAATGGGGCAGCGATGACGACGCATGAGTATAGTGATGAGTTCAGGGTGTTTGTGGATGCATGCTTGATAAAAGAGCCGCAGCTAAGGCCAAGCGTGCGCGAGCTGTTGGCGCTGAAATTTATCGCCAAGGTCCCCAAGCGGGCCGGCTTTTTGGTGCCTGTGATTGCTCGCAAAGACCGGATCAAAGAAGAGTACGGGCGGGCCAAGGAACGTAAAGCCCAACAAGAAGAAATAAGGGCAGCTCAGGAGGCAGAAGCAGCAGCGGCAGTTGTTGAGCAGCAGCAAGAGATACAAGTGTTTGATAACACGACAGACTCTAGTTATGACGACGATGAGGATTTGGATTCGTATGATGAGGACAAGCCAATTGCGCATGATTCAGAATTGGACGTGGCCAATAAGAGTGGGGACGAAAGCGAGGGCTGGACGTTTGATTCTGATGATGACGAGGAAGATAAAGAGGCCGAAGAAGCGGAGCCCGCCGACGACAGTATTTGTGTGGAGACAGCAGAACCGGTATTTACAAGTCTCGAGGCTGACACAAACGAGGATGTGGCCGAGTATCGCACGTTCACGGCACGCCGGCCGGCGCGGCGGCGACGATCCCGCGAGCGCTGGGAGAAGGAGAAAGGTGCCGCCAGCAAGAAAAAGGAAGGAGGTGCGGCTGGCGCGCTGGGGATGCCGCAACAGCTGCACAACATTCCTGCAGTGGTTACGTCTGCTGCTGCAGCGGCCCTGCAGGTGTTTAAGGCCGGAATAGGTAAGCCGACCACTAAGCAGGGGCAAGTGCAAGCGAAGGGCCCAGGTTCAGGGCCACAAGCACAACAGGTACAACAGCAACAGCCTGTCCAGACTAGGCCAGCGTTGGCGGAGTTGAACTCTGCGGGTACATCGCCAGCACCGGTTGCAGGCCGACCTGCTTCAAGCATGTTGGCGAAAGATGTAATTGGAATTGCGACAACTGCGAGTTCAGCTCAGGGTCCAGTAATGCCACCTCTGGTACCACATGTGAGTGGGCAGGCTGAGGGTAGCACCAGCGCGGGGATGAGCATGATGAGACCGAGTGTAATTGTACCAGTCTTGGAACCGGCTTCTGTTAAGGTGATGACTACAAATGAAAACGAGACTACTGCTGCAGTTGCTGCAGCTGCGAATAATACTGGGGCAGCTGCAGACGAGAAAAAAACGAGGAAACAGCGATTATTGGTCGCAGGTAAGAACAAGCTTCTGCTCAAAAACAGGTACCAGCGGCGAAGCAGGCCAGCAGCTGCTGCACCGGGCGAGACTGAGCCAGAAGGAGACCAGCTGGGGAAACAAGGTCCTGGCACAAGCGCGAGCAGCCGGACCAAAACAGCGTTAAGACACCGGCTTCATGCCCACCACCCCCATCCACCTCTATCAACGTCCAACACCAGCAAGAGCATTAAAGAAACAAGCAGAGCCTACGACGATACGAAGCGACTGCCTCGGGTCATGGCGCAAGCACTCTCTCATATTGAGCAAGCGGCTCGCACTGAGCACACGAGACAGACTGTACAGGAGCTACGAACGCAGCTGGCACGATTAGAAGCGCAGGTGCCGACGCTGTTGGACAAGTTTCTGGAGCAGCTGTGGTTTGGACTGGTGTCGATGCAGCGCGAGTATAGGCAGGGATTGGTCATGGAAGAGGAAGCTCGTAAAGCTGCTGCTGCTGCTGTTGCTTCTGCTGCTGGTTTGATCAATACAAATGCCGCAAAAGGTGCTACAGCTGCAGTATTAATGAGTACGAATACGACAGTTGAAGGTGGTGCGGTTACAGTTGCTTCGGGTGATAAATTTTAGTACAAAAAACAAAATGAAAATAAAAAAAGTCCGGGATCCGAATTCGGATTGAGTTGTTTTTTTTTCTTTCAAATGCCTTTTATGATAAGGCATAACAACGTAGTATTTTCATAATCCTCAGCTATTAAAGTCAAAACATGTTCAATTACTTTTACAACCGAGTCCAACATGGATTCAAAATAATACAAACCAATTCATTCCATCGCATTAACAATTATTACATTCATGACAATACACTTTTTTTTTTCTTTTCTCTTTCTCTCTTTCAAAAACACAAACAATTCAAATCAACAAAAAACACAAACAAACCCAAATCTCTAGTTAACAACAATGCCGTCGGCCTTGGCAGCAGTGCTCTTGGGATGCAGGACCTGACCTGCAAAGCTCACGCCCTCGCTCGACAGCTGCTTCCAGGTGGCCAGCGAAGCGTAGACAGTGCTGGAGACAGGCGACTTTTCGTTAGCATACTCGGACCGCTTGGACTCGTACACCTCCTGGACGTGGGCCTTGGTCTCCTTGGGCAGAGAAGCCAGGGACTGAGCCTGGCTGCCGAGGACGGGGCGCACACGATTGATGGCCGCAATTGCCAGCTGGATCGTGTGGTTGATTTCAGTGTCCGACTTGGCCACATCCTCGCCGGCGGGCAGGTAGCTGTTGATCAGGGACTCAAGCTCCTTGTTGAAGGGCGACAGCAAAGGGTCAATGCGGGCCTTGATAAGGGGCTTTCCCTTGGAATCGTAAACAGCAACGTACTGGGCCTTGAGGGACTCAGTAGCGTCCTGGATGGGCTTGACAATGGTCAGGTTAAATCTGTCCTGGGCAGCGGTGGCGTAGGCCTCAGAGATGCCGACTACAGTCTCAATGGGTCTTCTGGCCAGGTCAATGACCTCCTGGGGCTGAGTGGTTTTAAGCTGGGGGATTCTAGAGTCGACAGTGGTCAGCAAGCTGTCGCCGAGCTTGTCAGCACGCTCGAGCAAAGGAGAAGCACGCTTGATAATGGGCTCCAAAATAGGCTTGGATCGGACCTTGGCAGCCTCGTAGATGGGAGTAGCGCGGCTCGAAATGTGCTGCACAACAGAGAACGAAAGCCCATACGAGACAGCGGCGGACAGAGTTGGGTAACTTTGCAGGTGAGCCACAATGAGCGAGTGGTCAGCGAGGGTGGTCTTGGGGATTTCGGTGGTGTCAGCCTCGACGGCGACAGAGCCGTTGACATGGGGCTTGTCTTCCTCAACGAATTTTTCAGTGGCCATTATGATTATGGATGATGATGGTGATGATGACTAGATGAGTGTATATGTTTAAGTGTATATTATAGATTGCTTCCTAACGAGATGAGCAGCGTTGGAGTAAGCAGAGATGCAAGAAGGGAGAAGATGATACTTGAGAGAAAAGAAAGAAAGAAATATAAAAAAAAAGTAGGAAAAGTGCAAGGTTTTTATATTTTTTTCTTGTATTTTTTAGTCGAAATATGAAGGTTGAATCCTGTTCAAATTCATATTAAATGTGGAAGAAAGAAAAAAGAAATTATTAGTTTAATAGTAACATTGCCCATGTGGTAGTAGTTGAACATCAATCATCCATTTTTGACATGTGACAGACTCAACGTTGTAGTAGTCCAGTGTTTACTTTGATCAGACTGATAATTACAACAGACCCTTACTTTTATTCCTAAAAATGCCGAAATCCACATACTTTGTTGATTCCGACATTGTCCTTTGTAACGGCTGGATGGATCTTTGCACCTTTGATGATAACAGCGCGCCAAAGCATCAGAGAGATCAAATTGATAATAGAAAGGACAGGCGATGACGATGATGATGAACATATGATAAACAAATAAACCATGAACATGATCAAAAATCTTGTAACAATACAACCGACAGCTGTTGAAGGTGTAAAACAACAATATATCAGTATACAGTTAGGATCAAAAAAATGATTTCAACTACGCATATATTCAAGATACACCAGAGATTAGACCTTGAGTGCATGGTGCATATAACTGCAGCGTAGAGCATCTATTATCTCTCATGTCCTTTTGTCCGATATACCACCGTCAACAGCTGTCAACCTACGCTTTCACATATATATCCATTTGATCAATTGCATTCTTTTTCATTCGTTCCTCCAGTTTCATCAAAGGGTCCTGTCTTGCAATACCGCCCATTCTTTTTTTAATATATAAAGGCTCCATTCTCAGCATAACTTTTCACTCACACAACAATAATACTCCCTTATGATTCAATCGTTTTCTTGATTTAAACATCAAGACTAACTCTCGTGTGCCCCTGGCTATAAAACCAACTCGCGTAGGAATGCCCCTCTTCAAAGGGAGGTACTAGCTTTAACTGTAGTAATTGCGTTGTGGAGACCATCATCCATTGTAATTTTGTTTTTGTTGGGTGTAAGTGTATGGATGAATTTATTTTGCTGAGTATACTGGATACTAGTCAAGATCTTGTAACTTAACACTAAAGCAACACAAAACAGGGTGCCGTCGGATGATAAGCCTTGCACTATTTCTAGTATGTCTATGCTAACGATACTATGTTCATGACGTATACTGTAGCTAGACATTTGGAATGTATCTATGTTTGCAAACCCAGGTGCAAAGTAACACAGGCCATTGCAATTTCAGCCTGTGATGGGTGTATACTCGGCTGAATGAATACTTGCTTTCAACAGTAGAACAATGTTGCTGCGCAATTATTCACAATCAATGTATACAATTCACAATATTGCGTCTGTGCGTGTGGTTATGAGTCTGTGTGTTTGGTCCCATCATCCCACGGGACAATTTCTCAATTGATTCTGATCTAGCTCTAGCTTCTCTAATTAAAGCTGCACTCTGTTGTACTTTAATACACCTTTTACTTCTCTAAATGTATTAGATTCGTCGGGTACTTAAACCAATTAGACCGATCCAAGCACGCAAGTGGCCAAGTCAAAGGGCTCAGACAAGTCTAGTCTTGTCTTGGTAGCATTGTCAAAAGTCTTGGTACTGCTAGCGCAAGTTGTGAACAGGGCTTGGATGACCTGCAGTAGTTGCATTGTGCATCGTCTGGCAGCAGATGTTGAAGCAGCATTTGAAAAAAGTTAGCAAAGACCTATCTATATCTATATCTATATATCTGAAAAGGCATGTGCAGGCTCAGTCTGTAATTATTAGAGACGATGCACATTACAAATAAACAATATCTTGGCTGTACAAATTTCACGATTTAGAGCTAGCTATCAAAGACTAGTGTTTATCAGCGTTTGGATAATATATAACTTGGTTGTGTAAGTGAAGAAAAGCCTCGGAGCAGTTTTGAAAACGCACTCCTGCAACCTGTGAAAAAAGCCAATGCAAGGGCCAGTCTTGCCGTGTTGCCGCATGTATAGGGTATAGGCCTATATGGTTGTGATTGGGATCCACTTCAAAACCCAAACAAACAAACGTGCACATATCAAGACTTAATAGGCAGTTGAAATCAACAGCGCTCTAGTGCAGTGGTCGATTGGATAATCAAGCCATGTTCAATATATAAGAACTATATGCCTATGACAAAATAAAGGGTTTTTACCGAGAGAGTTCAAAGAGAGTCCACTGAAACTGTTGTGCTCTACAGTTCTTCCAATACTTCCAAAGCCCACATTCGCATATTAAAACTTTCACATTTCACATAATTCGCACATACACACACATATTCATGTATCGCATAGCACAATTTCTTGCTGCCCTCTTGCAGGCTTTTTAGAATTGCAGTTGCTATTGTTGCGCGCTATATTGCCGACGGACCACAACGATGCAACAACCATACTATGTATGGAACCATGGAACCATGGAGCCACGACGCACAACGACAATCACAACGACGAAATGACCACTATAGATGACGACAACTGTCTGAAATCGATACAGTACAATACAATAAATTGAAAGATCGTGAAATGACAATATACAGGGGCTTACTGTCACAAGCTAAAAAAGAACAGAGTCCAGGCCTCTCTAGATACAAATGTCAAAAGAGGAATGCTGAACCACTTCAACCAGTTGCAATTGAAAGATGCTGCAGTTTTGAAATGTAGACTAGGTTGTGGGCTAACCTGCTTAGCATTGCGATTTGGATCGTTACAATTCTCGCATCTCTAAAAAGATTGAAATCAGTCGTAGGATCGTTAGCGACCAGGGTTGACTTGATCAAGACTCTATAGAGAATCAAGAGGTATAGATGAGCGAGACCCTGAGTCTTGATCTGAGTCTGAGTCTGAGTCTCAATATCAACAGCTCAAATCGGTTTACTTTCACATTTACTTCAGAAGGAAGGATCTAGACTCTCAGTATCCAGACTGATAACTTTTTTGTACGCGTTTTAAACCTGAAAAGGTTCTAAAAGAAAACTGTTTAACAAAAGAGACCCAGCTGGTCATTAACTTAGTGTGACCCAGAACTTGGTATAGAAGTACCTTGGTTTTGGCAGTTGAAGATTGTTTTGATACCTAAGATTTTCAGATGGGTTAACTGATAATAGGCCTATGTAGTCAACGAGAACGAACAAACTCTGTTAATTAGGCATTCACGATACGAGACTGGCAACGTTACAATGTATGAGCAAAGCATCGAGAATGGTAACCGAGAATCCAAAAACGAAAACAAAACCAAAAACTGAAAACCGAAAAACATTTGCATGCAAGTAATATTTCACATTTTCAAAACTCGTTCTTTTCGGCAGTACTGATTGATAGTGAAATTCCTAAGGGTCTTATTTGTATTGATTTTAAAAACCATCATCACCTTTTGCTGGTTTGTCCGTTTCAATATGGACCAACTAGTTCATTTTGGACCATGAAGAGGTGGATCTTTTTGACATATGCTTATAGCCACACACAGATATCGGATCTTGCTACGTTGGTGATCGACATATGGGCAGCACGACACGACAAGCTTATTCCAAAAAACGAAAACTAAGAATTCAAGAAAAAAGATTGGCATTGCCCCTTTACAGATGCTGATTATCTTTTATCAGTTTTCATTATCGTCGGTCACTTTTTTGTTATCAATCTCCGTCATTTATTAGCATTCCTCTCTAGATTTGGGAACCGACCAAAATCGGCCTGTGTGGATTGAACAGGTATACAGACAGTACGATTAATATATGTCGGCAGTGGGAGTCGGGCCTAGGCCTAGGTTCCACCAAGGTACCAAGGTAAGATATGCTTGGCTGAGTGCCATCGATTAACCATGAGCCAAGTTTATTATTATTGTTTTCACAAAGAACAACTAAAAAAATAATAAACGACGAGGCTTACAGATTGAAAAACTAATAGACCTATAAATGGGAAAAATAATGAAAATCTAAACATGAACAGCGACACTGGAAGCAAGATAAGCTTTATTTCGTATCTATACCGACAACATATATAATTGCCATATGGTGGGTTCGTTGCACTGATGGCGTTGAGTGGGTACAGTAAATTTTGGAAATTTTAAAGGTTTTGTTTTGTCCTTGGGCCTAACTCCTTGACACATGCTAAGACTGGGCTTTTGGCTTGGCATATCAGCATATAAAAATATATTCAAATGTCAATATTAGTCAATTGGCCAGCCTTGGAGAAAAAAAAATGAGTATTCAAATTCAAGTCAAAAGACTAGACCGACTAGGCCTGGAGAAAATGTGTCTATAATGTGAAATAGTGCGTGTTTCACTAAAGCCGGGTTGAGTCAACTAGTGCATCACAAAAACTGAATGAGCCTATAATATACATAAAGGTCCCTAATCTATAGTATACAAAAGTAAAAACGAACAATGTAACTGCATCAGGCATAAGCATATGATAATTTAGAGCCTGGAGACTATACACAATTTGTGTTTTTCTCTAGCGCTTTTGCGCTTTCTGGCGGAGAAGATATGTCCCCTATCCAGTTCAATTGGTACAGTCCAGGTTCGTTCACCCGCACACACATATAAATGCCTAAAATCAGAATGGCAAATCCAGGTAAATGTATATGTATAGGTATAGGTATCAAGTTTAGCGCTAAAACTGGTGGTTGGTTTGGCTAGCTCAATTTTTGGACCTGTTAGACCTATAGGCCTATTTGAAATATTCGTTACCTTTACAATCACGTTGATATAACGCGTCAACTCAAAGACCAATGTCCCTTGTAAGTAGAACAACAAAAAAGCTTGGGTCTTTTTTTTCAACTGTTTGCTTTAAGGATACTCAGGAGTAGGTCTAGAGTAGTTAACGACGCATTAACAATTGGCATGGGAGCGTGAGTTCGGTTTCTGTGTATGCCATTCCAAAGAAAGAGACTGCAACGGTAAAAAAAAAAATCAAGCGTTAGTAGACCTGAATCATTTTTTGTGAGATCTATAAAAGGAATTGAATTACTGTGTAAACAAGGAATTGACTGAAAATGGATGACTGATAAACTTTGTCGGTGGCAGAGCCAGGGTTATCTTCATTGAAGTCCGAGACTGTCTTGCGCTCAAGAAGTTGCAGCATCTGTTGACATAGTCTTTATTTTTGCCTGCGACTGTACAACCAGACCAGGCAAATATAAGTTTCAAAAGGCTGGCGAGGTGAATGTACAGAAAGGTAAATGTGTCACAGATGTGGGCAGTTGTATTCCTTTTTCCAACTTTGACAAAAGTTATTGCAACTTACTTTTCAAGACCCTGAAAAAGTTTTATTGCAAGTTACAACCAGATTGAATTAGACTTCCTTAATTCTAGTATCAATCAAGTTGAATAACATAGTTAAGCAATGGAACACACAAGCAGGGATCTTCCTGAGATTTTCACATCCCATATCTACATGATACCTAAGCATATGATGAATGAATTACATATATCAAAAGCAGAGTTTACCTCATGTAAGCTACCTTGAGAATAAAATAGACAATTTTGACTTCATTTTGGTAAGAAGCCAGCCATTTTTTGAGGTTGCTGTTGATGTTGACTAGGTTTGTCAACCAGCAACAATTAGACTAGAGGATACTTTGCAGCATCCCATTCAAATTGTTGCACTCTAACATACCTTTACACAAAAGCCATCCTTCACGATTTTGTGCTATAAAATTAAGCAACATTTCCAATAATTTTCACCACTGACATATTAGCTTTAACATTCTTTTTTTTTATCTACCAAAAGTTTGCACGATAATCATGTCGGCTAACTCTGAGGATTCTGAGTGCACTACTCCCGAATCTTCGAGAACTGCCACACCGGTTCCCTGCAGCACTAGATCAAACTCAATCGTTTCTCTCACTCCAGAGCTAGATGATGACGTGTCTGGAATAACTCCATTTCTTACATTCACCCCTTGGCATGACTCGTCTTACCTCATCGAAACTACTCTGGATGAAAAAGTACCACTTCGCATTGCTGATTCATTTTGCCTTCACATTTATGCCAAATACTCAGTTTTTATTGATTCGCCAGTGATAGTTTCAAATGTAATTCCAAAATTGAAGGCTATATGCTATTATCTGTCTGCAATTCAACTTTACAATACAATAGACAATGAAGCTAAAAACAAAATACAAATTGGAAAGCCACTTTTTAATTCAACGATAAGAGCTCCTCGCCTAATGATCAAAGCTATATCGATGCTTGGAAATTTCAAAACACCACACGGAAATGTTATAGTTTCCAAAATTGAAATGTTGGCATGGAAATGGATTCTTTTAGGGCTTGAAATTGATCCTGATGTATCCTACAAGATAAATTTCACTCAGCCATTAAGAGGTAGAGGAAGCGGCCAGTTCAATGGCAATCAAGATTATTATTATCATCAGCATAATACAACAACAACAGGGTTAGTGGGAAATATTGAGAGAGGGAATAACAATAAAGAACCAAATTTTGAAGATATAATCAATGGTTCCTTGAAGGAATATAAAGATTCTTATCAACCTCGACTGGAAAAAGTTTTCATCATGGCCGACAATTACCTCTGTTCAGAAGGGAATGCTGCACAGCTAGTTTCTGGCAACATGACACAACATTTTTCAACAAAATTAAATCTCACCCAATCTGAATTATTTCTTGGTGCGTTGTTTTATCCGTCTACGTCAATTCAGTTTTCACGTCTTTGGTTTGCATGTAACACAAATTCAGAATTTTCAGCCTTGCAGTTCGCTCATAATGACGTTAAAGAATAAATATTTGTCGCTCAATAGTCTTCTTGGAGAATAACTTAATATAGTTAACAATTCAATAAAAACAAGCTCAAAGCTATTTGTTTGTATAGAAAGAGATTCCTGGAAATGTAATAACATGGTATAATGATTGAAGATCTGTCCTATGAACAAAACCTCAACACTACCCAACGCTTCAATTTAAGGATAATATTTTGTGAAACAGTAACTGGCCTCAAATTCTAACTATCTTAAATAAAACTCAGTAGTCTTGGAATCTCAAGGGCTTTTCAATTCTCTCAGCAAAAGAGCTATTCAAAAGTTAACTAGGTCAATTCAACTTGCAAAATATAGGAATTAACTGCTATAACTAGAGCTACTACGATACAAGAGTTATTCTGGAAGGAAGTTTGCCAATCCTCATTATAAGATTAATCGCCTGGAGTTAACTTTTCAAATAGCAGTACTGAAATTAATCTCAACAATAGGTTTATTCATCTTTAATTATACCCTAAATAGCTTGTATTTATTATAATAAAGTAATGTCTGCGCTTGTAGGAAACTCGGTCTTGATAAGACATGATATGTTATATCCATTAAACCGTTAAGATGCACAAATAAAAGAGTGTATATATGTGTCACAATCATCTGCAGTTAGTTACTAGCAGCTAACAAAAAGGTTCTGAGATAGATATTCAACCGGCACACACAAAATATTTGATCATGCATTCAAGAGAAATCTCAATAATTTTATATGCGTCTTGTTCAGGTCGATTCAAAAGACAGAGGATTGTCTGTATATAAGCTTGGATAAATTGTAAATCCCTATTGATTCTGCCTATAGGTGTTTTAACAAGCAACAATTTATTAAACATGAGTGGTCCTTGGTTTACAAAACTCCTATCAAATTGTTGCGTGTCGACATACCTTCAAACTAGCAAACATATTATACGTTTTTGTTATAAAATTAACTAAAATTCCTAATAATTTTAATCATAAAACAAATCATTCTCATTGCTTGATTTCCCATTACATCAATCATGTCGACTAACTTTGCAGATTCTGAGTGCACTACTCCGGAAACTTCGAGAACTGCCACACCGGTTCCCTGCAGTACCAGATCAAACTCAATTGTTTCACTCACGCCAGAGCTAGATGATGATATATCTGGCATAACTCCATTTCTTACTTTTACCCCTTGGTACAACGAATCTTGTCTGATTAAAGCTACTTTAGATGAAAAAGTCCCGCTTCGTATTGCAGATCCTTTTTGCTCACAAATCCACTCTAAATACTCAGTTTTTATCGACTTTCCAGTTATAGCTTCAAATGTGGTTAGAAAACTGAAAGCCATATGCTATTATCTGTGTGCAATTCAGCTTTACAATACAATGAATAATGAGGTTAAAACAAGCCTCCAAAAAGGAATAGTTCTATTTGGTGCAGAACTGAGGGCTCCTCGTTTGATGATTAAAGCCATATCAATGCTTGGTAATTTCAAATCACCGCACGGAAAAGTTGAGATTATTCACAGTAAGAGAATGATATTGAAATGGATAATATTAGGACTTGTGATTGATCCTAGTATTACTCAGACCATAGATTCCTACTATCGAGATATTGGAGAGCCATTTGAGCAGTATTTTAATCACAACCTATCCCGATCATCAACGATAGATTTTTCACGGTTTTTTCAACGTGTCAATGACAAAAACATCCCTAATTTTGACACTATAGTCAAAGCGTCCTTGGATGCATATGAAAAGATCTATCAGCCTCTACTAGACAAAATTTTCATTATGGCAACAAACGATCCCTACTTAGAAGGTAATGCTGCACAGTTGGTTTGCATCAGAGGTGTGCAGCATTATACAACTATGTTATCTCTTACACAATCTGAGCTGTTTCTTGGCTCATTATTCCATCCTTCAAAAGGTATTGAAATTAGCTATCTTGATTTTAAATCAACTGGAGACTCAGAATTCTCGGCCTTAAAGTATGCACACGCTGATGTCAAGGAAGAATCAGAAAGAAGATAAGTAATAATTTGGATCAAGCTACTTTGCAAAACAATCTATTTTAACTTTTAATCCAATCCAAACTGTTTGGTATAACCCGCAGCTGTATTAGCCCTGCCATAAAAGAAAAAATCGTAATCCCTTGGATTTGATCACATACTTTGAATAAGATGCATCGTTTGTGACCACTGCCCTGCAATTTTTTGCCAGTTTGGGCAGACAATCTTGATGATTAATATTGCCATATAATTCTTTGTAATCACTGTCACATGCGTTGATTCACTGTTTTTTGTTGGGTTGGGTTGGGGTCTTAAATCCTATGGGCAACTATGTATGGCTACTTTACTATGTATTTCATACTATGCGATGATATGTGAGGGCGATAAACCAACGCTCTCAGATAAAATAAACTCTGTAAATATATAATATGTGAAATCTTTCTTTCTTCTTCCTTTCCTTTCTCTCTCTCTCTCTCCCTCTTTCTCGCTGGAATAACTACCAAATTGATATCCGTCAACATGAGTGAAATCGTCAATCAATACGCCAAAGACTTCATGGCCCATGTCAACTTCTCAGAGCCAAGTCTGATTGGTAAGAATTGCCTTGTCTTGTCTTTGTACCATTTCATACAATGTACCAGGTTTGCTAACAGTCATCTAGTCTCGCTGGCATCAATTGCGTTCAACCCCATATTTTGGAACTTGGCTGCGAGAGAAGGTATGCTATTTCAGTCTCTATCTTGATTTCAGGGCTAACAGATTTTATTAGAATACCGCAACAAGACATTGACCAAGATGGCGGGTGGTAGCGCGTTGTACGGTTGCTACGGCCTGGCTATGAGTATTTTCACGCTTGGAATCTTCCGAGACTTTTTGTACGAAAAGGCCCTCCGAGATCAACCCGCCTGGGCATTGCTGGTCGACAATGCGCTCATTGTCAAGCCCTTGGCCGTGCTGTGCTTTGGCACTGGCAATGTGCTTGTGCTGACTTCCATGTGGGCTCTTGGTGTCACTGGAACCTACTTGGGCGACTACTTTGGAATCCTGATGGACCACATTGTGACGGACTTCCCCTTTAACGTGTGCAACAACCCCATGTACATTGGATCTACCCTGTCGTTCTTGGGCACGGCCCTGTGGTTTGGCAAGCCAGCCGGACTGGTGGTCACCGCCTTTGTGTATGTCATGTACTGGATTGCGTTGAAGTTTGAGGAGCCCTTCACGGCTGAAATCTACGCCAAGCGCGAGCGCGAGCGGGCTCAAAAGTCGAAATAGACGCTTATTTCTACGCAATGAGCAGGGATCAAGAGCAACACCTACATTACCATCTCAACATGACCGACCGACCTCTTCCTATCTTCTACCACGATTCCCATGACTTTAATGATGCCAAAAATGCAAGCAAACCCATTTATGAATCAATAATGTGTATGTAAATATATATAACCGTCGTTTCAACACAGTTACAAGCTTATAGAGTCAAAGAGAATGAGTCAGGGATGTCAGATCATCGATCTAGGAAGTGAAACTATGAATTAAGGACTTCAGATCCTGGTATAGTGTGGTTTCAGGCAGGGCCCATTCCACGATTGGTGAGGTTCGTGCTATTTCACAAAACGTACCAAGCTGATCAGGTATAAGAATGGATACAATGTCAATGATGTCATGATCTGAAACTAGAAACAAATTGGATCAAGATTAATGTTAGGTCTGTTCCTGAAGGACAGGTTTGTTTTGTGGGGTAGATCGAGGCCTATAATAATGAGAATCAATTTGTCACGTGCGAGTTTGAATCAACAATCTAAATATGTCACGTGATAATCTTGATGCTATGAAAGATCTCTCCTATATGAGTAGCCGATTGATGGCCGTTTAATTAATCAATGAAACTAGAACTGAGCCTGTTAATTGCTACTGAGGGAAATAATGTAGCAACGGCTGACCGTAAGCTAGCCGATCTGGTTATTTGAAGACGGTTTTTCATGCTGTAAGGTATGCTTAATACAGATAGAGTTTATCGGATCTTAGGCTATTGATCTTTGACATAATCTCGTTTATTACTATTTCATTTTTAACTTTTGGTTTTTTTTTTTCATGCTCCTCAAGCTTACTGCTTGTACTCCTTGTTGAACTGTCTGCCAATGACCATTCGTCGAACCTCGCTGGTGCCAGCACCGATCTCGTACAGCTTGGCGTCGCGCAGCAGACGGCCCACCGACGTCTCGTTCATGTATCCCATACCACCCATGGCCTGGATCGCGTCCAAGCACACCTCGGTAGCGCGCTCAGCAGCGTACAGAATAGCACCGGAGGAGTCCTTGGACTCGAGAGTTCCGTTGTCGGCCGCCCGTGCGGTCTCGTAAGTGTAGGCGCGCGAAGCAGCCATCTTGGTGTACATGTCAGCAAGCTTGCCCTGCATCAGCTGGAAATGGGCAATGGGCTGGCCAAACTGCTTGCGCTGGTGGGTGTATGGCAGGACCTCGTCCAGGGCAGCACGCATCAGGCCAATGGGGCCAGCGGAAAGAACAAGACGCTCGTAGTCCAAGCCGCTCATGAGAACGTAGACACCACGGCCCAGCTCGCCGAGAATGTTCTCCTTGGGGACAAACACGTTCTCGAGAACGAGCTCACCAGTGTTGGATCCGCGCATGCCGAACTTGTCGAGCTTGCGGGCGCACGAGAAACCGGGCATGCCCTTCTCGACGATGAAGGCCGTGATGCCCTTGGGGCCGGCCGAGGGGTTGGTCTTGGCGTAAATGACAAAGGTGTCAGCATCAGGGCCGTTTGTGATCCACATCTTGGTACCGTTGAGCACGTACCCGCTGCCGTCGTCAGTGATATCAGCACGGGTGCGCATGGACACCACATCGGATCCAGAGCCAGCCTCAGACATGGCCAGAGCGCCAATCTTGTTGCCTGCAATCAGATCGGGAAGGTACTTTTCGCCCTGCTCTTTGGTAGCGTGCAGGGTGAGCTGGTTGATGCAGAGTTGGGCGTGAGCAGAGTATGACAGGGCAATGGAGCCACTGGCGCGGGAGAGCTCTTCCATCACCACACAGTGGGCGAGATAGCCGGCCTTGAGACCGCCGTACTCCTCAGGAGCGGTAATACCGAGCAGACCAGCGTCACCCATCTTCTTCCACAATTCATTAGGGAACGAGTTCTCGGCGTCGGTGCGAGCAGCGACTTCGGGTGTGATTTCGGCCTTGCAGAACTCGATGGTAGCTTGTCGCAGTTCCTCGACTTCTTCTGGGGTGGCAGTTGCGTAGGAGCGAGCCATGGCAGGACGCACGGCAGGACGCACGAACGAGCGGGCGACGGGGCGCACCATTGAGAGAGCTGACGACTTGATTAAACGGTTCATGACTGCTGTAGATGATAAATAAAGATATGAGGAAGAAGAAGAAAAAGTTTTAAAGAGGAAGGAAAGAAGCCTGAGTATTTATGGTTGTGAAAGAAAATGCTACTCCTCATAATTTTTTCATTTTTTTTTTTTTTTCGCTGTTTACCATAGCCGGCCCACAACCATTTTTGATTCCACTATAGGCCGACATCCCAAGACCTTCTTTACCCCAGGACCTACGCAGCCAACATGACAGATAGCTGTCAGTCTTAAATGGAAGGTAGAACCTTTCATTAATATTTTTCTTGATCAAGGCCTGTGATTTTCAGTGTAAAAACAGCCCGAAGCAAGTCCGATATCAATGATTTAGCAGTTTCTGAGCAGATCTCGGTCAATGCCCGGCGTAAAATCCCCGGTTCTCGACGCAAAAAAAAACGGTGAAAAACTACTGTCACGTGATATCCCCGCATTATGGGCACGGAGGATTCAAGGAGCAGGGCTAACGAAGGAAAAAAAAAAAATTCAAAGGCCAAATGGTAACCAGTGGTATAAATATATAATCCTAGACACTTCCCCCGGAAAAAAAAAGATCTCTTTCTCTCTTTTGACTTGAAAAGATTTATTAGAATTTGATCTTCTTGTCTGTATACTATTAAGATCTTTCTTCATAAACATGCTCTCTGCAAGATTTAGTCGTGCTCTGCCACGCACTCTCCGATTGCCGTCCGCGCGGATGGCGCCTCGCCAGATGAGAGCTTACTCGTTCGCTCCAGTCAGTCAGACCTCCGACCTGCAGGTCATCCAAACGCAGGTTGACACGACCAGCCCTGAGTTCCAGGAGCGCTCTGCCGGCATGAAGAGCCTGATTGGTGATCTGGAAGAGCTGCACCGGGGAGTGTCTGACCCCGATGTGTACATCTCGGAAAAGATCAAGACCAAGCATCTGGGCCGCAAGAAGCTGTTACCGCGAGATCGAGTCTCGGCACTCATCGATCCAGGCACTGCCTTCATGGAGTTCTCGATGCTGGCAGGACATGAAATGTACGGAAAGGATAAGGTCCCAGCCGGAGGTATCATCACGGGTATTGGTGTGGTTAACGGCGTCAAGTGTGTGATTGTCGCCAACGACTCAACGGTTAAGGGCGGCACTTACTTCCCCATTACCGTGCGCAAGCATCTGCGTGCCCAAGAAATTGCAATGGAAAACAGACTGCCCTGCCTGTACCTCGTCGACTCGGGTGGTGCTAACCTGCCTCACCAGGCTGATGTCTTCCCTGCCCACAACCACTTTGGCCGCATTTTTTTCCAGCAGTCCAAGATGTCCGCCATGGGCATCCCCCAGCTTTCGCTGGTCCTGGGTCCCTGCACAGCTGGTGGTGCCTACGTGCCTGCCATGTCCGACGAGACTATCATTGTGCGTGAGGGTGGACACATTTTCCTGGCTGGCCCACCGCTGGTCAAGGCTGCCACCGGTGAGGTCGTGTCAAAGGAGGACCTTGGCGGTGGACAGATGCACGCCTCCGTCAGTGGTGTCGTTGACTACCTGGTCGACACCGAAGAAGAGGGTCTCTCGATCCTGCGCCGCTGCGTCGGCAACCTGAACTACCCCACGACACCCGCTCTGGAGAAGCCCGCTGAGGTCGAAGAACCCCTGTACAACCCCGAGGAGCTCGGCGGTATTGTGGGCACCAACCTGCGTGTCGGCTACGACGTCCGCGAGGTCATTGCCCGTATCACCGACGGATCCCGCTTCTCTGAATTCAAGAAGGACTACGGCACCACCCTGGTGTGCGGTTTCGCTAACGTCTACGGCCACCCCATCGGCATCCTCGCCAACAACGGTCCTCTCTTCTCTGAGTCCTCGCTGAAGGGTGCTCACTTCATCCAGCTGTGCAAGAAGCGCGACATTCCCCTCCTTTTCCTCCAAAACATTTCCGGTTTCATGGTCGGTTCCGAGGCCGAGCGTGGCGGTATTGCCAAGAACGGTGCCAAGCTGGTTACCGCTGTCGTCAACGCCGGCGTTGAGAAGTTCACCGTCGTCATTGGCGGTTCCTACGGTGCCGGTAACTACGGTATGTGCGGCCGTGCCTACGAGCCTCGCTTCCTGTGGACGTGGCCCAACTCACGCACCGCTGTCATGGGTGCTGAGCAGCTGGCATCGGTCATGGAGACTGTTGGCTCTGACTCGAGCCAGAGCGCGGCTCTCCGTGAGCGCATTGAGGCCGAGTCCGAGGTCAAGTTCGGTTCTGCCCGTATTTGGGATGACGGTGTGATCCGCCCACAAGACACCCGCCGGTACCTGGGACTTGCATTGGAGGCCAGCCGAGGCGGCCGCCGGGCCGGTGGAAAGAACGACGACAGACAAGGCGACTACGGTGTGTGGCGTATGTAAATTATTAGTAAATGTAAAGGTTCTCTATCTCCCCCAAAAAACAAATACATGTATGAAATTCAATATGACAAACTTGTAATATGAGTAAGGTGGGTGCTTTTCCATAGAGTGCGATTTGCTGCGTTGTATGCACCTTGAAGAGGAAGGAGTAAAGCCTTGGCCCATGACTGCAGTGTAGTTGACCATGCTAAGAGCTTAACATGTGGAACAAGGACGATAAAGCTACATGATGAACTTATATTATTTTTTTCGCATTAACTGAGGTCATAAAGCCGCTGCAAGAGAGACCTTTGGAAGCGCCAGATCAAGCTTAGGGCGTCTAGACGGGAACGTAAAACGCTACCCAGAGCCGGCTCGTTTGAGTGGACCCTGGCCTTTGAACGGTGCGAACATAGTACAAAAACAGAGACAAGTAAAAGATGGTTGGAGGACTCATGTAGATTAGAGTAGTTTTATGAAGGAACTATACAAGTAGAAGAAGGTGTGGATATTGAATAGAGAGTTCAATTAAACCATATAGCTCCCACAAACAAAGATCGAAACCACATGAATTAGAGCAACCCACAGAGACATCGAAGCAAGACTTGATCTTTCTCCAAGCGATTGGAATTCAGGTTCTTAAAAAGTAATATAACGCATATCTTAATGTTTGAAAAGTTCGCGTTTTTTTATGTATATTATTTCATAAATTACTTCAGATTTCTTTTGGCAGGCCGCCATTTGAAGTCCATGGATGAATGCCATTCACATTTTAATTATTATTTCAACATTTCAAACAGTTTATTATATTATTTTGTCAGATATATTCTCTTCCAGCTCTAAAGAGAATTCAATATTCAATAGTGTCTCATTCCTCTAACATCTGAAATTCTTTTCAATTCTATTCAATAATATTCATCGTATTTCCATATTACTATTATTTCAACAATTTCTAATCTCTCTGACATGTCACTTTTCTGCTAAGCCAACTCTGATAAGACCGAACGCTCCGCTCTGCGTACATTACGACGACAGCCATATGGCAGCCAGCCAGCAGAACCTCATAATCTCAATCCAGAAGTGTACCAGCCATTGTAGACAGTAGCGTCCCATCCATCAAACAAAAACGCGAAAAATGGTTAATAATTGAAAACTATTCAAGTCTGCCAGACTGGATATATATATGCTACTAGTCCACAATGCCTGCTTTTTTCATGTGCTGAGCACAAAACGGTAGGCCTAGCGAATGCAGTTGAAATAGCTTGTTTCCCTATATATAGTTATCATAAAATCATAGACCACCATCTTCAATTGTATCTATATACATGCCCATGTTAATAGCAGCAGTCAGATCCAGTTTTTCTTAAATTAATTGAAACAGCGCTGCCCACAATATGGTATATTCATCGCTGATCAATCTTCTTACATTGATTGTCTTGTATTTCATGTCATCCTATTTTTCATAATTATCAATCGTTTAATCCAAAATTAAGATGGGTGGTTGCGTCAAGCATATCGGCCTAAATGTATCGACTCGACCCTCAAACTGGGCCCAAAACCCTGGAAGTGACCTTAATAACAGTCCAATCTGTATGTCATCGCAGAGCTTGACTTTGTTATATACCCTCTTCTTCTTCATTTGGCGTTCTTCTATATATCCTACAGACCGATAGGCCGATATATACATAAGTTATATTTCATTTCAATTGATTAACAGTCGAATAAGCTAAATAAACTGACACATGATTATCCTTTTTCTACCTCGAGGAAACCATTTCGTTATAGGGCCTTTCTTGACTCCTCCATTCTTTTGAAAAAGGTCGTCTCTACTTATAGCCCACTCCATCTTTCTAAGATTATTATCTCTTAATCCCTTTTTAGAATCCATTTTTGCATGTTCACGTTCTGGTTTTATTTTTCCAATATATATTATTTCAATTCTTAGGCTGTATATATATTTTACAGGAAAGAGTTTGCATGTATGTACGCCATCGTGGATTTAAACTCGTTCTTTCGCTTTTCTCATGTCGTCTTTTTTTACTGCTTCAAGACCTGCCTCGTCCATTATGAGAGTTCATCACTCCATTCTTTGGCTTCTTTTATTTCTTAGATTGATTCCACTGCATTTCTATTGACCTACACGAGTCTTTTTTATCGCGTTTTTTTTTTCTCTTCTCCATGTTTCTGCTCTTTTCTTTTATAACTGCTATCTCGTTTATCTTGGCTTATTCCAATATCTCGGTGCTACACTTTTGATTTTCACATTGCAATATTTTGTTCGTTGTAGAAAAAACCATGCTAGCTTCTCTTATCTGCTTAGTTTTTGTAAATAAAAAAAAGTTTATGTGCCTAGTCGAAGTCCCTCTAAGTAAACCTTAGGATTTGTGTGTCTCTGACAGCCCTTATAAAATCAAGTCTGAGTCTGTCGAGTGGTCGAGTGGTCAACTGTTTCTGGGTGTCTCTAAAATCCTTTTTCCTCTGGAATTTAATATACCGACGCAGACCGTTGAAAGATGCCTCCTTCTCTTGAGAGATCCACAAATTAAAGGTTAATTGCACAATTCTCGAGCTAGTGTGGTACATCAGCATATAGAAAAAGCTAATCGAATTTTATTCAACTCTAGCATATATTTTCAATTACACATGTTTGCATATAGATGAGGTATCGTTGCTTGTACGTAGTCTATTCGGTCATACTCTAAATTAGATTGGGGTCGATGACTTATCGCTCCAGTTACAGCGACCCGTTGTACAGCTTCCATCAAGTCATCTTATATATCTCTATATGAATTCACAAGCTTCTTATAATTATTACGTATTTGCATAACCAGTCGGTCTCAGTCCCATCTATAGCTGTGCAACCTGTTGGTGAACAGTTATGTGCATACACTTTCAGTCTACCTACGATCGAGGTATATGTCCTACTGCACACGAAATTGGAATATCTAGAACTCGAATTAATAGAAAAACATCCGGCGCCATGGAAGCTGCAAAGCCCACCTACGATTTCATTTCATTCTGCAAATCCTCATGTATCTGTCTTCGGCGCATATAGCCACTTGGTTTCACATAGACCTACGCATTTGAAAAAACAAAAACCTTTTAAAAAAAAGAGGGCCCACCATCCAGCCCAGAAGCCTACCACCGCTGCTATATAGTGCTGACAGTACTAGGATTGTGAAAAATCTAAATATCATTTGGTTTCTTTAGAAGCCTGATTCTGAAGCTGCAAATCCACATTTACACCCACCATGGATCTAATCCTAATTCAAAAATCCAAAAAATATTCAATAGGCACCTGAAAATGAAGAAGCGTATACAAGCCTTCTTGGTAAATTTAGAAGAGAATGCCAATTGATCATATTTTACTCACATAGATTTATAGGGTCTAAGTAATAGCAGACAGGGCAATGGCAAGGACCTCCTTGATTAGGTCTCCGTCTCGTCTCGTCTTCAGTACCTCCCTCGTCCAGTACGTCACATATGTTCTCGTTTGCTGGTGTCACCCAACTCACTCACTGAATATTACCAAGCTTTCCCTTTTCGAAGCTGGTCTCTCACTATCCTCTGCAGCTTCCACTTATAATTATATTCTACAGCTGTTATATATAACTTATTAGCCTCCTACTTCTCGTGCGCGCACGAGTACTTACAGCCGTTCTCGCCGATGCCGTCGCCGTCGTCATCTTCAGCTATTTTTCGCTAGCTATAGGTCCTATTACACCCGCTCCTGCACCTTCTTCTACCAGCTGTTACCTACACGCTTAGGACCCGCTGGCGACCCGCCCAAAGCCCCACGCTCACAAACACGACAAATACATGTTATATATGTACTCTCAGTGTTGTACTTTTTTCTATTTCTGAATGTAGGCCTATATATATATTTGGATAGGCCTAGTGGGATTGGCCGGCCTAGGTCTGACCTATGCAGTTATGGCCTTTTTACCCATTTGCAAAAAGGAAGATGGACAAAGACAGTGAGTGACGCGTTGGATGCATACTATACCTATATATAGGCCTATCCTAGGTGAGCTCTAGATAGTATATAATCTACGTAGTTATAAGTGGGTAGGTGTAGGTGAGTGGACCCCCATACACAAGCCCACTTGCAGGGTGTTCATTGCAAGCGTTTGAATGTGCAAACGTGTGCAAGCGTGTGTGTATGTGTGTACAAGCACTGCGGAAGCTTACAAGCGGCACAACAGCGCGGGAGTCAGCAGCAGCGAGCAGCAGCCAGCCAACTGCAGCTCACTTGATTTTTTTCATACATAATAGACGTATCAATTGGTTACACAAACATAAGGCACTTGCAAACATAGTTTCGAACCCACAGCTTTTATGCCTGCTCAGCCAGGCTGACAGACATTTTGAAGTATACTTGAGGGTCTAGGTACTAGGGACTCGAGGAGAGTGTAGTTGACATACTTGCAATTGTGTACCCTTTGGTCGTATCTCGTAGACTGTTCGATATGTTGACCTTTTCAAGAAATACAAACTCTCTATCATAAAGTATCCAATTGTCAATTGAGCAAGTTTCCAATTATTCATCTTTCAAGTATTCAAATTTCCATAAATACTGTTCCCTTCACCATATCATACCATGGATACATCATATAATATCATAAAACTGAATTCTGAGATCGAGCCAATCCCATCTCATATCCCTTTCTTTCTCATCAGATAGATAATCTTTCAAGATACCCTTTGAGTCTCTATAGAATACATTTAATGCCTCTATCTCTCGAGCTCAAGATATGCAGATTTAGATACTAGTTACTATACTTCATAAAAAAACCACCAGGCCATCTCATCTCTTTTCATTTTAAGTGAGTGTATACATACCTGAAAATCAACACTAGCCTTAATCTTTTAAGGTGCCTAGCCCAATCCAGTATCAAGTCATCCTATTCTAGTTCTTTCAAGTTTTTCCCTTTTCACGTTCCGTTCTCGGATTCTCTTTATTTCTCAAAAGCGATGTTTGCAACTGTTAAATATAAATAGAATATATAAGTTGTCGCTTGTTGTAGAGATTCACATGCTTTTGATCCTCATAATACGTCAATTGACAAAGAATAATACTATGAATTCTCCAACTTTCAATGATCATATCTCGCCATGTCGCATGTTGTAACATCCAAGGTCAAGCTTAGGAGGAACCCCACACAATATTGACTACTACAACCCTGTATGTGTTTATAGGTCTAGATATAATCATGACTGAGTGCTTCACGTTGTTTTGGTTTAGTCTCTTGACAGACCCAAACACAAGCATAAACACACACCAAGGTATTATTTTTCAAACTGACTGTTGATTCCATCAAACTGGTTGCAAGCAACAATCACCAAGGTCCCATAAACAATCTACGGTCTGCAATCAGCTCCCAATAACTACTGATTGCAATTCCATCGTCAGAATTTCAAAGCACCTGAAACACTCTCAAGAGTGCCAGTGTATATTGTCTGCTTTGCTCTATATATAACAGAGAGATAAATAATAAAAAAATCATATTACTTCGTCACATCGTAGGCAGGCAAATTTCATCAAGGTGAACTTGCCCCCTGTTACCTTTTTTGGGGTGGTTTTGTTAAAAAACGTAATGCTGGGCTACCTGAGTAGCCTACATGATAATGCAATCCTTTTCCTTCGCAGGCTCGACCTTCTTCTTTCGCAAAGCCGGCATGCTCTTATGCGACTTGAACGCCCGCGATACCTTCTTGTTCAGCTGGTGGTGAGATGGCTGGTGCGACAGCGCTGGGTCCTGGCCCAGGAATTCGTGCGCCTGTGGGTCCATGAGCTGCTGTGGCGAGAGCTGCTGTGGATACCGTGGCATATGCATGTCCTTGGGGTACTGCTGCTGCTGTTGCTGCTGTTGCTGCCTCTTGAGCTTGAACAGAGGGTTGGGCGTGCCAGAGGCAGAGTATGAGTTCTGAGAGTGGTTTGAGGAATTGGAAATGCGCTTGTGGTGAGGAGAAACAACATAGTTGGAGTCGTCAATAGAGCCGCTGACCGAGTGGCCGCGGGTCGATGGGGTAGAGCAGCCAAAGGCTGAATCGCGGCGCATGATTTGGCGAACAAGGTCAGTGAAAACCTCATCAATATTCGATCGGTACTTGGCCGAAGTTTCGTAGAAGGGCGTGCGGCCCCACGAGTTGGCTACCCGGACGCCCAGATCCGGAGATACCTGGCGCTGCATTTCGAGATCGGCCTTGTTGGCGACAAGAACCATGGGCACGTTCGGGTTGTCTTTGATTCGGATGACCTGCTCCCGTAGTTCCATGAGCTCCTGCAGAGAGTTTTCGTTGGTGACTGAGTAGACGAGCACAAACCCTTGGCCGTTCTTGATGTAGAGCTCACGCATGGCGGTGAACTGTTCGACACCTGCTGTGTCGAGAATCTCTAGTGTGCATGGCCTGTAATCGATTTCGCAAGTCTTGCGGTATGAATCTTCAATAGTGGGATCGTAGGACTCAATGTAGACGTTTTGCACAAATTGGACTAGAGAGTGTTAGAGAGGGCTGAGTATGGGGATTTACTCTAGGGCAACAACATACCTGTGATGGCTGATTTTCCAACGCCGCCAGCGCCTAGTACAACGATTTTATAGTCTGCGATTGGATTGTTAGATGATGTGTGTGAATGAAAAGTGGAGAGACTGGCATACCTCGCATAGTGATTGATTGCTGGGGGATTGATGAGAGTCGAGATGGAAAATGGATGAAAGAGAAAAGAAGAGGGAAATGGGTGAGGTTATATTTGTTTGAGACAGGAAGAAAGAAAAGAAAAAAAAAAAAAAAAAAAAAAAAAAAGTGAAGAGAGAAGAGGAAGGAGGTTTTATTTTATTTGAATTTTGTATGGAAAAGAAAATGCAAAAAAGGCCTACAAAACTTTTTTTTTTTTTTGAAAAAATATATGTTATGTTAAACAGGAGCAAAAGAAATTCTCACTGCTACGCCATTTTGTATGTAGAAAAAGAAAAGAAATGTTTTAATCCCACCCAAAACCTGTTTTTGTGTTCAAGGGATCTTTTGCCAAAAAGAAAAGTGACATGTTTACTTTTTTAAGAAACTAGACTAAGTCAAAACAAGAAAAACACAACGCGAGTGTCAATGGCTTTTGACCAGAAGAGGAAACTGTTTAAACGCGTTTACTTTATCAGCCTAGGCTGGCTAGCTTATAACCTTAGCTGATATGCCCCCCAACCCTCTATATAGTTATATAAAGAAATCTACTGATAGACAGTCCACATGTAGGTCAACCCTGCAGACCACCGTAGACCACCCACAGTAGTCCACCACAGTCCACCATGGCTCAGAGTAGAGTTCTACCACAGAGGGTACTATGGAGGTTGTTATGGTAGGACACTCTATTGAATTGGCCATCTGTAGCAAGCAAAGCACGCAATATATATATATATACAAACATTTTCATAATCAAAACAAAATCAAACAGAATGAACAGGTGAACATGTAAACAGAAATTACCACCCAGACCATATCCTATAGGCCTAGTCGATAGATGTCAACAAACATGGGCCGTCTGGTAAGGATCTTCGTATAGGCCTATATATGGGCCTATCAGAATATTATTTAATATAGGCATGACAATCAGCTTTCATATATATATTATACATGTAGTAGGTATTGAAATTACGTTAGCTATACTCAAATATACGGAGACTAGAATATAGGTCCCACTGGGATTGTTGTTTGTTGTTTACCTATTTGATGGCCGTAGTATACTATGGATAGAAGAGTGGATCATTTCACGTTTCTACAGCAACTAAAGACTCACAGGAAATTGACATGACAACTCAAACATTACATGCAATATCGATCCAACACTCTCGTTCTTCTTATAATTAGATCGATCTCTTGCAAACATGTACTTGTATGGAAAAACTGTCGTCGGGTGTGTAGGAGGATTATTGTATTGTCGGAACAAGTTGGAACAAGTTAGGCCTAGCTAGCAAAAACACGTACGAAGAATTATATTTATAGTCTCCGAAACACGCGTAATATTTTGGCTGTAAAAACGTTACCCTGGTTACAACATGACAAAAAGAAACGTTTTTAGATGGAAACTTTCTTTGGGCTTCTAGAAATTTCTACTTTAGTACACATGCATGTATTATGTATAATGCATTAACTAAGTTGTTTGTAAGCAGACATTACGAGAGAAGAGTCAGGTTCACACACTCCCTGTACCAAGATCAACAACGCACATTTCAAAAGGAACAGGGCCATCAAACAACGCCAACACTTGAATTTATATTGGCCGTCAGGGTGGCAGCAAACAGGAACAAGGTAGTAGCAGCCATATATATATCAAGAAACAAAAAAATAGAAGCATTGTCTTAGAAGAGAGTGGAAAAGCAGGAGGTAGCATAGATATATGTATATATATTATGATCGAGGTACAGTGGTAAAATTAATGTCGTCTTGGTCGTGATCCATGGATCAGCAGCGCAGCAGCAGCAGTAGAAGCAGCAGTGGGGTGGTGGTCTGTCTTATACGTCACAGCAGATTTTAAGCACCGTACTGGGGCTTCTATCCACTCATGAAAGTACCATCATCTCGAGAGTCATCAATTATACGGCAGACCACCGATATTACCAATAACTACTACCCACCACCCACCACTATTTGTTTGCATTAGTTATATATATATTTGAGGCTGCTGTAGCCTACCACCCGCTGAAGCTATAGCTGAAGGAGGAAGCAGCAGCAGCAGGAATGTGTAAATATATATATATATGTAGGCCTATGTGGAGAGCTGTATATATATATAGGTGAGGACCTCTGCACAACGCACGACGCGCAAATACGCGTGACCAACGCGATGCTATGCCGCGCGTAAAAGTGCAGAGAGATTCATGGACGATGATGCGCAGCAGCTGGCATTGGCGATGATGTATATATATCGAGAATGTGGTTGCGCGGTTTAACGTGGGTGCATGTCTACTGCAACTATACAACATGACATCTTAACCACATAGCTCTAGCCGCATAACTAGACTGCCTAGATAAGGACGGCGCATTCAAGGCACAGTGTCACTGGACGCGGTTGCAGTTGCAAGTTGCTGGGCTCGGTGACATACCCATGGAAGTTACAATATTGTTACGACATGCTGACAGGCGAGAAAGGTGGGACTGACATAATGAGACCTCGAGCTCACTATATAATGACGATAAATGTGTCGAGGAACATCAACAAAAACAAGCCAGATATCGATATATGTAGACATTCAATCCGAGCTCCCAGCATACTCCATCTCTTTAAAAATGATATTTAGAAGTAGAAAGACATGAATGGATAGACATAAACAAAGCTGGCTACGGCTTGGTGATGAGCTAGCTGCAGCTCTTTTGATCTTGATCTCTGATCTGGGAAGGGTAAGAGATTAGCGTGCACCGTAGCGCTACGCTAATTAAGGATTTAGGTCTATACCCACAACACGCTCACAAACGAAACTATGGCAGATCATAAAAATTTATTGGTGCTTGGCCCAATTAGGCGCTCGAATCCGTAGTGTGTTGACTGTCAGCCGTGCGATGGGGACTGCCCCTACGCAGCAAAACAAGCAAAAAAAACAAAAACGCAGTAGCCCTACGCGCGCGATGGGGGGCTATAGACCTTGATTTTTGGGGTTATGATTATGGAGTCCCTTGCTTGATAGATCCCCCCCTTCTCGATATAGTCGATTTGATATATAGATCACGAAATTAGTGGGGTGGACGGTTAGCATCCAGCAAGGGGACGTTAATTAGTAGTGACTTATATCGTGGGTCTGAGTGATCGTAGGGGCCACCACACCCACATTCAGATTAGATATGATAGATCCACATGTACACACGCCTATGTTTACTCTCTACCACAGGGGGACCCACGGATCTGGATTTGGCGATGGCGGAGTTGGTCTCAGCTTGGACATTGTGCAACTAAAAGGAACAACAAGATCAACCTAAAACAGGGCCTGTTGTCAATGCTAGCTAGCTACTTGTTTTTTGTTTTATCAATTGGTGTCTTGAAATGCATTAGCATTAAACAAGACTCGCAAAACAAAAGCTTGGATTAGAGAGTACAATATTGATCAAGTTATTTCGATCGAGCTCGTCTGGTCTATGTTTCTGATGCAAAGGGCCCATTTCAGATTACCAATCCGTGATCCGATCCAGGCGCCCGTCAGAACTATAAACCCTCAAAGTTTATAGAGCTGGGGCTGTTCTTGGTAGTAACAAGCTCTGCCGCCGTAGCCGCCGGCCTATAAACGAGTAAAATGCATTAATTCTAGATATATCCGATTACTGATTGTGATCGACTGAGACAGAGGACAGAGCATATATGTAGGTAAGGCATATGAACGTGTGCCGTGGCTGATCATTAGCTTCGGCTTAACTGAACGAAATACTGGATCAGAACAGGCACTGAAAGGCATTGGAGGTACCGGGGAAAGCTAACATGAATGCAAACACCGAGGTCAGATCGTCCTGCTAATATAGAGCTCTTGAGATCAACAGTTACTCTTTCATGGGAGCTTTGGTTTGAGCTTTGATCATGAATTAATTGTAACACATCAAAAAGAAAAAAAAGTGAGTGATTCTGTCGAGTAATCGTGAGTTATAATAAGGACTGATAGATAAACATAATGTTCATTAGCCTAGGCTTGTTACAGTTGTTCACCTTCCAGTCTAAGGTTTCAATAAAAGGAGAGCTCAATGACCAAATTTAGCATCAATGTTAATGCCCAAATGTCCTCACATTAATTAGACATGAGGCCAGCCATATCTCCAACCTAAAACAAAGGCTAAAGCTGCAGTCTGTGCCCGCGCGCGTCTTTTCTAAATTTACGTGAATATGACTGTGTCGACTGTATCTCTGTGCTTTCTCTCGTATACCCGATCCCAATTCAGTTTTTCTGCTTGTTTTTTTGTGTCCCTGCCTTGTATACGGCCAACCTCATTAAAAGAAAGAAAAAAAGACGATCATAACACTTTCTAGGTCTTCCAAACTAGGAATCAAATTTGATCAGGAATGTAATCTGTAGTGACTTTATGTGAAAAGTTTTCGTGCACATGTAATTTTTATATATGAGCAGCATCAGGGCATCAAGCACATCGCCATCCATCGTACTTGCACATCCGTTCATCCATACAAAGCTTCAAAAAACCGACATCACAAAATAGATTAAGATAGTCCAGAAAAGCTTCAAATCGGGAACAGAGCCGTGCATGCCAAATAATGAGAATTGCCAATTGATACATAGATAAATAAATGAAAAAAAAGGTAGCTTCTCGAGTATATGCTTAGTATATAGTTATAAGTTAGCCCATAAAAAATAGACATGCCTCTTCGAGCCTATTGATTATACTGTTTATCATTCTTGTCAATTCTCGAGAGTCTATGGCTATTTCTCCATGGTTTTAGAACAAGGAACCAAGAACAAGCACAAAAACGTCAAGCTAGTCTTATGGGGAATAGATTTAGCTTTGGAATGAAGCGAGATAGGCCTAGAGTGAGATATAGCTGGGGTATGCGTCGCTGTTAAACCTTACGTTCTAGTCAAAGGATGGAACCCAAAGGTTACATCTCAGAGCAATCGGCCCAGATGGTGAATCGTCTCTAGCTTTTGACTGCAGGTCTTGAGTATAGGTCTATAGATTAAACTGTCGTCAAGATGAGAAATCAGGATTGAGCATTCACATGCTCGGGTGTTTGAAGACACACATATGTAGGTCTGCCACAACGGCACCACGGACCACCCCTCTCAATTGCATGCTCAGGTACGCTGCCTACCGATCAATTGCAAACCTGCGCTGCCACTGCTGCTACTTGGTTGCTGTATACTTTGCGTGCATCACATAGAAATGGATAGATCAGCACTTAGGCAATTGATTGCACACTTTGCATTTTAGCTATTCTTGCATGCCCATCTTTACATATACACATGTACTACATGTGCTATACGTCTACATTTATATTTATGGATACGGTAAGGTATGTATACGCGAATCGGGACCTTGAAAAGTTTTGGCGCGAAGACGCTAAACAAAAAAAAAAAACTTTGATCCAGAATAGAGCCCTTATAAGAGCGACGTAAGGGAGAGGAGCCAAGAGGCATGGGAGTATACATGATAAAGGACATAAAACTCAGAAGCAGCAGTTGGTAACTGAATGTTTGAAAGATAAATTTGCGTTTACAGGTTCTTTGGAAAGATCCACTATATGAATATCTTAATCGCGACATGGTTTCTCTTTATTTCTTTCTTGGAGAGAAACACCAAGTAGATCTGCCTGCTACGTATTAAGCGCAGGGTTGTAAGTCTTTAGTAATTGACATCGTAAGACTCGTGCACATACAAGTTCGGATCTGGCTGCCCTCTTACCCCTGCTAGACCTACTATTTCCATATAGCTCCTTCTCTCACCTACTTCCAGTTTTAGGCGTGCTTGTGCAGTGTTAAGGTTTTTGGACAGTCTTTGTGTGTTTGTGCTCTATATTGTTTTTTGTTTAATGTTTTATTCAGCTGCAGGTCAATTCCCCTGACGCTTAATTTAAAATAGTATTTAATATTTTTTTTTGTCCTTGATTGTTTATAGAATATCTAGCTAGCGCTATAGAGGTCCGCCGATTGTTTATTGTTCATGGGTTCTTTTTGGTCGGGTTTTTGCTAGATTTAGAGCTAAGAACGAACAACAATGACAACAACGACAATAACAACCCCTTGGGTGGTCGCCCTAGCCTAAGATCAACAATAATTTTGATCCAGGACTTGCGCTTTTGTTTATAATATAATATATATTGTCCTGGCGTTCTAGCGCGTTGGCGTTTGGCGTTTTGGCGTTTTGGCGTTTTATGGCCGATATATAGCCTTGAAAAACGGGCTTCAATCTCTATAGCTAACCATTCCAAGGCACGACGCAACTCTATTTGACCTGCTTAAGAATTCCTCTCTTCTTTTCTCCTGTTTTCCTGAAATCCTACTCCTTCATAACTGTCATTTACCTAAAGCAAGTATAACCTATACTGCAACCTACCAATTGGTTCTTTATCACCCACAAACACCATAAGCACAGAACACGGACACACGCTTAATTATCAAAAATTAGTTGATCCATCCCTAGCTTAAAATTCGTGATATATCGTCGGCGCTCTCTCCCTTGATTCAGTATCGTGGGTACAGGCCATGCAAATAGTAAACTTTGTTTTTTTCTTGTTGCTTTCCCCTTCATAATCCTTGAGTTACAAAACTCAATCTGGCTGTCCCATGATGGTTCAACCACCATGGTTTAATATCTCGGTAGCCTCCATCTTTTGTTCATTCTTTTAGCTTTTGTTATTGCATTAGTTAGTGTACACAAAAAAAATTCTGTTTCTTTTGAACGGTCCTTGCTTGGCCACAATAAAAACTCTATACATTTTAGCCTCTAAACTATTCCCCACCAAGTTGGCTCGCTTAAAGCCCGCGGAACGCGTTTTTGCTGGCACGGCGAATACCCTCATTACGCTGTCTTGTACGGCCCTTGTTACGACGCTCTGCATCAGCCTCATCATCGCCGTCATCGTCCTCCTCGACCTCCTTCTTACGCACGACCTTCTTTTTAGGTGCAGGCGTAAACGTCAGCTCCATTTCACCGCGGGGGCCGCGCTTCACGTTGCTCCTGATCTCTGCAATCTCGCGCTCCTTCTCGTCTACCTCGTCGTACAGCTCCTCGAAGGCAACGTCCTTACCTGCGCCATTACGGCCAGCGCCGCTGCTCATATCAACAGCTCGCATTGAAGGCAAGCTTGACATGAACGATTGTTTGGCAGTGGCTTGACGCTCGCGGCGCTCATCCTGCTTGGCCTTCTTCTTGGCCTCGCGGGCAGCTTGCTGTCGCTTAGCTTCGCGGGTCTCCATATCGTCTTCCTCGTCTGAGCTGCTCTCCTCCTCAATTTCGTCATCGCTAAACACACCGCCATTCTTGCGCTTGTCTTGCTCATTCAGACGCTCTTCATCAGACAACTCGGCAGCAGTCTTGCCTCTCAACATCTCACGGTCACGGCCAGCTCCACCATCTCTGTTACCGCCGGGTCTTATACTGCTAGACGAAGGATTGATCATCTTGTACTCATGCGAAGTGATATCCACCTCGAAGTCCTCATCCTCGAACACATCCTTGAAACGGTCATCGATAAGTTTGTCTCTGCCAGCCTCATCAGCCTCAACCGCGAGTTTCTTGGCCAGATCCTTGTTAACCTTAACCTTGACATTAGCGTTCGTGCGGATGCGGGTCTCACGTTCCTTGGCAATCTTCCGCTTAATCTCACGCTCGCGGTGTTCCTTGTACTCAAATGGATTAGAGATAAGTTTGGCCTGCTCGTAGAGTCGGATATCGATAAAGTAACCGTGCATGTAGCTTTTGACAACATTGCTGCCCACCAAGTGGCCGAGGTTGAGCGCCGTAAGCTCCTTGCGTGTGACAAACTTGTAATTGTCGTAGACTGATGACTGGGGCTTCTCCTCCAGTTCTTCAGTAATGCTATCCAGGAAGGAACACCACTCAGGGGCAGGTCCAATCGATGGGACGTAGTATGCATGCATGGGGATTCCTTCATTGGCCATCAAAAACATGCCTGATTCCGGAATATACTCAATGTCGTTAATATCAACTGTAGGCTCAATCGAAGTATATGGCTTGCCGTCTACACGGTCCCACAGCTTCACAATTCTCTTGTCGGCTGTCAACACCTTGCTACTGCTTCCGCCACCGTTCGACTCAATCCACATCACCTTCTTGATTGGGAACCCGTAGCCCTGGTCCTTTTGTACGTATGGCTCTGATGCTCGCAGATCAAACAGCAGCGAGTTACCCTCGTGTGTACCGAATCCCACGTTCAATCCGTCCTGTCGGAACTTCAATGCCGTCACGCCACTTCCCATGCCATGTCCACCACCGCCGATATTCAGCTGTGCAGCTCTTCGTCTACTTCGCGGGTCCCAAAACTCAACTGTACCGTCTTCCAGACCAAACCCTAACAGCCCATGCATTGGGTTGATATCCACGCAGTTGACTCCCTCGCTATCCACCTCAAACGGTGCCAAAAACCGTCCTTGATCCACGTTCAGTCGATATACCTCATTACTCGACGCTCCCACAATCACATCACAGTTCTGCGGGTTGTACGCCATAGCTCGTCCAAACTTGGGGATTCTTGACTTGGCATGGATTCCGCCCTGGGTGTGGAACTCAATGTTTCGGTCGTTTTGCAGGTGAATGGACTTTGTCCAGTCGTCGGACAGGATCTGGAAATCAACGTTCTCGCTATCCGTGTGGCGGTCGAACTTGAGCGACAGCTGCGAAAAGTCGTAGACATGGATCTGGGGCTTGTATGTACCGGTTGCCATGCAGAACTGGCCGTCATTCGTCACCTTGAGCTTGATAGAAGCTTCTGCAAACTCAAAGTCTTGGATCAGTTCGATTCGGTTGGCGTATTCTAGCAAGATCCTGTTAGCTACAATATACCAGCTTTGTTAGACGGTTCACCTACCTGGATCATTTTTCAGTGATCTCTTCCGTTTACGAGCCAACCAGTCTGGCAACGACCGTGAAGTATTAGCACCAGCAATTTGGTATACCGGAATATTAGCTCCGGCTGTCGACTTTAATGCCATTTTGCCGTCTGTGAATGCCTGGTTCTATCTTTGAGTATGAAGTGAGAAGAGTGAAAATTATCCCAAGCAAATGGCAAGATACTCCCAATGTAAAATTTTTTTTCCAGTTGGGAGTTCTCAACCCTTGCCCTTCTCCCAACTGACATCATGAGCTTTTTGGATAAGGACGATGATCTCAAGTACTGAGATATAGGCTGAATGGAACGCGAGAGGTCAATGTTAAATGGCAAACTAATCTGACCGACAATAACCAATGAGTTTGTTCTATATAATATCATGAGATTTTTGATTTTTAAATGTGTGCCAGGTTTATGAATGGAATCGTGTCACAAACAGGTCTGAAGGCAAGATCAAACTACCATGATACTTGTAAACAGAGCTTGTAAAGCTGGTAGGCCTAATGAGTTTAGTAAAACGGTCACCAAGATACACAAACAATGCAAAAATTCAACCGAGAATTCAGATCGCTTATGTTAAGGCTGATATTCTCAATATAGTTCCTCTCACAATGCTTCTCAGAGACATACCCAACCAAGCTTCGATCTTTATTCCAAGATCTCATATTGAAGATCATAACATTAACTTCTTGTATTCCTTTGGGTAGGTTCTGGGCCGTCCATACTGCATTACAAACCTTTCCATAAAGTTGAGGCAGGTTCATCCACTTCCGAAACCCAGAATAAACACGTCCATGAGGGCTGTACAAACTCATCTTTTCTCAGGTAAAACCCATTCAATTCGGTATACATACCGCGGCGTTTTAGTGTTTGCCCGAACAACCTTGTCAGAGTCTCAACTCTGGCAAAACTTTTCATGCGAATACATGCACCGTTTTGGCCGCCTGGATCATGCGTTTTGACTGCAACATTCAGTGAGGATGATGTATGTTTTATTGTGTCTAGCATCTTATTAGAAAGAGCGGCCCGTATAAAAGGTCAAACCCAAAACTGTTTCACATCATGATGCTAGGTCTGGGGGTACAGAGTTATGATGAGCTTTGACATAAGATTCAGGCACATCTATCCACACACCTTACGCAAATGCAGGGCGGGAAAAAAGTTACCAATAGCAGACTCTAAAAAATGTGCTCATCAAGTATTAAACTATTACAACATGACACTAATCAACGAAAAACAAAAAGCACGTCGCTTAACGACTATACTGATTTCTCTGTGGGGCAAAATTGGGATCATCCATTCCGGTTCCTGCAGGAATGATGAAAGAAGCTGCATCTTCAGTTTCAGTAGCAGGCTTGTAATAACCTTGCTGTTGTTGTTGTTGTTGCTGAGGAATTGGAGGTCTTGAACTGTCCTTGAACCCACCGTAAGAGGATTGAGGCGTTTGTTGATTGTGACCAGGTCCAAGACTGCTGTTAGACATGTTGATAAGATTAGGTTGACCTTGGCTGTATTGACCAGGGTAGACGCCCTGATTCTGCTGGCCTTGGCCTTGTGAAAAGCTTGATGACGGCCCAGTGCCCATGTTCATCAAAGGCGGAACTTGTCCTGGATTAGTTCCTTGGCCATACGATCCTTGTGGGTTAGCAGCTTGACTCCATCTGCCTTGTGGAGAGCTCTGCTGATGAACAGGTGATGTTGAGGGAGGAGGAAAGTTACTACCTTGGCTTCCAGATTGACTGCCTGCATTATAACCTTGATTTCCAGAAAAGCCAGAGTTGCTCGGACCCCCTGGAGGTGCATTCACAGAGTAGGTGGGAGGGAATCCTTGGGGAGTGCTATCTGTGGGGTTGGTGCTAGTTCTACCCGGTCCAGAACCTTGTGCAGGAGAAAAGCTGGACGGAACTGGGGGTGGTTGCAACTGTTGTGAGCCTTGCGCAGGAGAAAAGTTAGATTGATTCTGGGGCGGCTGTTGTGGTGGGCCACTGGGCTTGTTGAAAGGATTAGTAGAGGACTGAGGCGGCTGAACATGTCCAAGAGAACCATCAAGTAAGCCATCATATGAACTGCGAGCACTCATCAATTTCTTATCAAGGTCAATCAAATCCTCTCGCTTCTGAGTAAGCTTTTCAATCAGCTTAACCAACTTGGGGCGAATTGCCTGAGTGGAAGTATACAGATCTTGCAATTCTTCGTTCTCAGCAATCTTGGGACGAGGATTCTGCTTCTCAGCGGTGTGCAGCTGATTTAAGATTTTTTCAATGTTTTGGGCCTCTGCGTAGATCATTTGCTCATCCCGAGCTTCCTGCGCAAGTTCTTGGGGCGTAGGATCGGAGATAGGCGTTACGTAGTTCAATGGGAAGATACCAATCTCACCTCTCAATGAGCCTTTCCACCAGTCACGGTAAACACTCTCTATGACGGTAATAACATCACCGCGATGGAATGTAAGTTCACCAGGCTCTTCAGATGTCAAATCGTAGATTGCACGAACCCTGCTGACTGTAGAGACATTCTTGCCAGTAGCTGGCTGAGGAGTAGTATCTTGCGAGAGAAGATCTACCTGTGGCTGCTTTTGGGGCTGAGGCTGTGTAGATTGCTGATTTCTTCCCGGAGCCTGCTGCTGAAAAAAGTCATTCTCCAACCTGTTCGATTGAGAGGGCTGTGAGGTCATATTGCTCGAAAAAGAACCACCAGTCTGAGAGTAGTACCGAGGATCTTCTTGAGATTCTTCCAATGACAAGGCCAAAACCCGTTTAAGCTCTGCTTCCTCTTGTTGACGCTCTTGTTCAGTAATTTGATGCTTTTGAGGAACTGCAGGAGGAATCATGCTAGGATCTGTCTGCTTAAGTCGGTTAAATGTGTCCTCCACCTGTCGCAGAGATGGGTCATTGCGGAACTCCCTTGAAAGAGTCTCCATCACCTCAAAGACCTGGGTTCTAACAGATTCACTTGCCATTGTGTCCGTACCTAATTCAAGTAACTGGCTAGTGAGAGTCTTGGAGGCAATTTCCTTGTGCATCAATGGTCCACAGTTCTGAGCCAAGGAACTCAAAAGTGTCAGAGAATATGCCTGTCTTCTGGCATTGGGGTCGGCCAAATAGTTTGTGACAATCTCAATAGCCTGGTGTGGGCCACCCTGAGGATCATCATTTACTTTATCGCAAACGTCTAGAATGAATTCCCAGTTCTCAGACTGTTGAGATGGATCGGTCGCCTTAGCTGGAAAAAGTTAGTTGCTATCAACATAAGCAGAACTCAACATACCAATTGCCTGCTCCAAAGGGCTTTGGTATCCGGAGCTTTGATAAGACATGACAATGGGGTCTCAGATAGCTGTTGGTATTATAAAACAAGATGGTTTACTTGTGAATCAGAGTGCGGAGGGGAAAGGAGGGATGCCAGAGTAGACATCATACATATAAGGGTTGGGGCGAATCTGGTTTCCTAGTTGGTGCAGTGCACATGAACATAAAAAGCTGCGGCGAACAACCGTCAGATCAAGTCAACTCAATACTATTTATAAAGAAGGCTATGTAGTGATCTCAAGAACAACTTTGCCACGGACCTTTCTTGATTCCAACTTGTCAAAGGCGTCTGGCCACTCGCTCCAATCATAAATTGAATCCATGGTCACCCGAACTGTGCGCTCCAGGAACATGTCGTAAGCTTTTTCCAGCCAGTCCCCAGGCGCCACAGACTCCACAATATAATTGACCCCAGATATGCCGGTTGCGCTCATGAATTTACGTCCGATCATTGCAGGGTTATAGAGATAAGCTCCTGGACCACCGAGCTTTTGAGAATCTGTCTTTGCATCTCCAACTAGAGTTACATACGCTGATCCTGTTGATTTAGGTTCTAAAAGTTGCGTAGCCTTGAAAAGGACATCCGTGCCACCAACACAGTCGATAATGAGGCGAAATTTCGGGTGTGATCGATTTTGACCATTATCAGTCGTAGTATAGTCAACATGAGCATTATTAGTAAGTTCAACAAGAGCTTCGCCCACACTTCTCTCCATTTTGTAGTCAATGACGACGTCAGCACCAAGTTCCTTCACAAATGTTTCATTCTTGGCCGAGCAGCTGGTAACAATATGAGCAACATTGTAATGGTTTCGTGCAAGCTGAATAGCATATTGCCCGGCAGCTGTACTGCCTCCTAGCACACAAACCCATGAATTTGAGTCAAGCTTTGCGTAGCCCAAACTTCTGTACGCCGTCCCGAAAGATAACGGGAAGGAAGCAGCTTCCTGAGTCGTAAGATTAGGAGGAATTTTGATGATTCTGTCCGTATTCGGATTGAGGCAAACATGACTGGCAATTGTTCCCTGGCCAGCGATATGAAGGTACATACCGCAAACACGGTCTCCGACAGCCCAGTTCTTTGTCTGGTTGGTCCCGACTTCCTCAATGACACCAGAAAAGTCACGACCGATACCCTTGACTCCTGGAGCTGCAATTGATAGAGGAGAATTCAGCAATTGTAGGTCGACTGGATTAATAGCTGCTGCACTGACTTTAATCAACACATTGTTGTTTGGGATGGGGGAGTTGATATTGCTGTATGTGAAGGTTGGGGGAGTGTCTTTGCTCACAAATGTAAGAGACTTGACGGGGACTTTGTGATCGGGCTTTTGAGGTACAAACAGTACCTTTGATAGAATGTTCTCCATGGTAAGGCTTGTGGGTGGGAAGATGGAGGATTAATCTGAGCCTTTTCAACCTTTTGTGAGAATAAAGAACGAGAACAACTAGGAAGGTTGCAAAATCAGGTGACCAGCTGCCATTACTTGGCGAGCCTTTGTGAATATTCTAGTTAATAATGACCTGATCTGGTTGACTAGTCTATTCTCTGGTTGGTTTTGATAGATTCAAATAGACTAAAGAGCTAAGGCTGTTCAGCGAAAGGGGTGGCTGATGAGAGATTTTCTTCATCATACTTGATCATAAAAATACCCCGGATTTTCTGCATCTTCCAAAACTGCAGGTGAAGGGAATTCTACAGGAACAGTTGAACCATTTCACCGTTATTTATACTTCTTCGAGGTACTATCAAAGGGAATTAAATGCATGTGAAATCTAATATGAATTTGCAAACGAGGTAGCGCATAACCACTTCACCAGATTGCCCAATTCAATGATGTTCAAAGGAGGCCAAACACAAATAAATCCTTAGAGTATATTGCAAATGAAATTACGCTTTGAGTGCCTTTACTTGAGACAACAGTGGGCTGTCGACACCAATGACATTTACGCCTTTAGCTTGCAGTTTGCTTACAGTCGAGTCCCATGCACCAGGGTCAACTGGTTTAGTAGCTTCTTGAATGATATGAGTCTTCCAGCCTAGCGCTGCAGAATCCATAGCAGAGTTAAAAACGCAATAGTCCAGTGCCAGTCCCACGATAAAGACATCAGTAACATCTTTCGCCTTCAATTGCGCGGCGAGCTGAGTTTTGTCAATGCCCCAAATATCCTGGAATGCTGAATAGTACTCTCGATCAGGTATGAAGCCTTTGTAGACAATGTCGTCAACACGACTGACGCCACTGAACTCCGGTGGAAACTCTGCGCCTGGGGAGTCTTGGACACAGTGAACTGGCCAGACCATCTCTTCTCGCTTGAGTCCATCACCGGCCGGACTGTCAAAAGAGATCTTTTGAAATGGCTCGACTTTATTGTTTGTAGCAAATGAGCAATGGTTGACAGGGTGCCAGTCTTTCGATGCGATAACAGTCACCCATGGCAGTTCTGAGAGTGTGTTTATGACAGGAATAACTGACCGCCCATCAGGGACCGCTAGAGATCCGTTCTAAACGAACAAACAAACATTAGCTATAAAACCACAAAAATAAGTCAGACAATGGCACTTACAGGGGGTAGAAAGTCTTCTTGTAGATCAATGATAACAAGTGCAGGTCGCATTGTGGAGGTTCTTGGGAGGAGAAAAGTTGGGAGTAAATGCGATGGAACGCTCTTATACACTTCAGGACAAGACGGCTTGCTTTCCCACAAACAACATTTTAATCACCCCATGAGTAGCAAACTTGATCTCAGGCTCAACACAATCTAGGCAGGTTTTGGCTATTCTGTGAGGCAAGCCTGCTTATTAATTGTATTGCGGTCCGCAAGCTTCACAGTTTTGTACTATTATCGCACCTTCGTCCGTATACTATCTCTGACTCTGAGTTCTCTCAAAGCTAAAGAATAAACTCAATGTTGTTTCTAAAGGGACTTTTGCAATTTTTTTAAACTGGGTTTTCAATAAGATAATGGCTCAATTGAACTGAAAGCCATTAAAAAAAAATCCCTTTCCAATTCTACTTGCAAACCTCGAGATACAAAAGCACGTTGCACACTGACAATTCAAAGTCTGGATTCCACATATCAAATTATATTAAGACTTTTATTTTGAAAGAAGATGAAGAATCATCTTTTAGTGATTGGTCTTCCTTGTCGCTAATTCATTTTTTCTCTAACACCCTCCATGTCATAGTTCATTCAAACATTTAGAACTTAGCAGAACGCGTTACAATCTGGTGTGAACAAATACCACAAGGCATAAAATTGATATGGAATTTTGCAATTGAAGGGTCAATTACAGCCTTGATTGTAGCTGAGTATCTCATTTTGATTTTGATTTTTCAATGTCTCATTCATTGATAATTCCATGAATCGAGGAAATATCGACATTTTGAAGCCTCAGAATTTGACATCTGTCTTGATTTGTCTAACCTGCTTGTTTTTATTTGTGCCCTCTACTTTTTATCACAAAGTATGAAAGTATTCTTATATAGAAATCAATTCTGTTTTGTGATGCAACTATCCAGACACTCACTTGCAACAAAGTGATTCTTAGAAAGAAAGAAAAAAAAAACTAGTTCAGGAAAATTATTAACAACAATATTAAAACCATATAGCAATTAAACCTAGAGTTTAATTAAGTATGTAATAATTGTTACGTTCAATGGCTTTCTTCTCTTCTTTCAATTTTCATAAGTAACTGCGTCACAAAAACAACTCGTCGCTAGATCTCGAACAAACTACCGCATAATATCTCTCTCTATAAATAACGGGATATGGATTTTTCTATATAATTAATTTATTTACTTGACAATTGACCGTAGTGTATGTGTTTGTAAATACATGAAATAATGTGCTCGAGATATGATTAGAGTGCTACTAGTCATGAATATCCAAAGAAGATAAACAAATCTCACTCAATGGCAAAAAAGACATTAAAATGTATGGTATCTAAGTTATGATATACAATTGCTAGGTTAACACATTCTTTCAAGTCTTTGTTTGTTGTTTTACAAGCCAGCCAACCTTTTGTGATGCAACTTCCTGTATCGTTACTTAGAACTAAAAACTGAATTAAAGAAGATAATGCACTGGAATCATTAAAAAGACGTATATATTGTACTGTAAATAGAAAAAGGGATTGTCCAGTTGTTTTCTAGAAGTTTTTCTGGTTGTTGATGTTGTAGTTTAAATAAACGTATTTGAATACCTTTCAGTCAATTGCTCTAAAATCGAGACTTGTACATCGATAAAGCTACCAATTTATTCAATAAATTTTTCCAATTATTTATTAAAGTGCTTAATCAAGTCCGAGTCAAGTTTAATTTTATGATAAACCCCAATGCTTGGCTGCTACTACACTGTTTTGTAGATGAAAACCGCTGTGAATTACATAGCAACAGCTACAAGGACAATAGCAAAGCTAGAGTTATTAGTTGCATTAAATAAAAATTATCATGTTACATAGGTCATTCACAATGTAATTGAAAGTTGCCGTTTCGGAGGAGACTGGTGGCTAAGCCATTGTCACAGAACATCTTGGAAGAAGTGGATTGAACAACGGTCAAATGATGAACTTGTAAACACCAAATTAACTGTCTTGTGGATTTTATTTCTTTTACTACAAAAAATCTGTTCATTAATGTCAAAATGCCGCCAATTTTGAGTTTCTTGACCATGTGTCACAAACACACCTCAAGCTACTGTCACATCTGAACTTGAAGAAACATAGCCTCAGTCACAATTACTAAACTCTGAAGGATGATGAAATTAAAAAGCAAATTGGTAATGGTAGTATCTGGTAATCTAAATCTTGGTTCTTAATCAAGTGTCTCTCCAAGCTGAATACAAGAGCACGCCTTTGATATATAACACAACGTAACATACTGATATATGGTAACCAATTTGAAAGCTTTCTAATCAATCCTGCACTTGCCACTTTATATGTATAAAGAGTATCTCACAATTTTGTTTTTTATATTTCCCAGAGTATCTGGGTATTTTCGATATCCATAATGGACTAGACCAGTTACTACATGTTGTATTTCCATGGTTCCAATGTACTCAATTCAAGATCTACTGTGACTTATACTGCTTATTATTGCTTATTTACTAATTTCACATTCTTTAATTGATTTGTAACAGTTTGTATCTGTCTCTTTCTTGACTCTAAAGCGTCCCTCCCCATCTTTTGCATTTTCATTTCAAAGACTCGTCTTTTTGAAGACTCAATTGTTAATGAACTTGTACATAACCACATGGAATCTTGGCTGTAGTAGCAAGGCACGGTTTTTTTCCATTGATATATCATGTCGCTACTATTGACAAATATATAGATCTCTATTGTAATAGATACTGTCACAACGATACGCTGCATATAAATATGAAATTTTCAATTCAGCTGCCAAAAAAAGGCTCCTGAAGTATTCCAATGACGTTATTAGGTAGTGTAAAAGGGGAAGTTGTGTTCAAATATGCGTCTAGTCATATCATAAGCTTAGATCAATTTACGTGTATAGACCTGATGACCCTAATGATGTTTGCAGACGGTACCAAGATTCGTTGATCTTGAACTATTTTGAAGTGTTTACAAAAACAAACCCCGTTGCTTTATTATGATTATGATATTAAAACACATGGATGCTACTCGAACAGAAGGTCAATGGAACGATGGATCCGGGCACCGAGGGGTCCTTGTAATTAGTGCAAGCTAGCCAATACAGTTGTACTTCAGGAACAACTGCCTGTAGATGCAGCAGGCCCCGTTCGCCTGTTCGTTCAACAATTGGCATACATATGTCCAATATTTGAGTGCAATTTTTTTCATCATTGGATACATCGGGACACGTCGACCTAGCTTTAAATTAAGGTCACTTGAATACGAAATGAAAAGTAAGTCATCTAGATGGCTTATAAAATTAAAGTACAGTTAACGATTGTGGAAGTAACGCTGCCCTGTCGTCGCCGCTTCAAATATATATTAGACTGGCTTAGCAGCAGCAGCACGCAGATTTATATATATTTATAATTGATATAGCCTACGTAGCGAGCGATCTATTAAATTTGTAATTATTTTTGTAACTCAACATTTCTGGTGTTCGCTTTGGTTACAAAGGTACAACACCAGGGCAAAAATTGATAACAACAGCTGTAGGCCAGCCTATAGAACTATATTTATTTCACATTGCAATTTTTGAATAAATAGAGATGGAGTGCTTGTGCGATGGATCGATGACGCAGCTTATATTGATAAGAAAAAGGGGTATTTATGTTTTCTATAGCTATAGTGTATTATACATGTGCGCATAGCATCTTGGGATCGTGAACCAATGAAGCATAAGCGATGTAGATGTAAAAGCATAGCCAGGAAGTATAGGCGGCGGCGCCTTCCACTCTCTAAAGGGCTGAGGGCGGGTCATATCGTCGTAACGGACTTCATCCACATTTTTTTGTTTTCTGTTGTTTTTCGTTTCAACGTCCTATGACACATACCCAAAATCCTACACTATAGCTATAGGAATTAGAACCGCCGTCATAATGGGCACACACTCAATTGGAAGTCCAACAAACCCACTTCTAAGATCGGGGGGAGGTTGTGGCTGGACACTGTAGTAGCCTTATATATGGCTATACTACACTTGCTCGCCAATATATATTGTACTTCTATTTTTTTTTTGCTTGAAAATTCCATTTTTCGTTCTACTTAGGCCTTGGCCCCCACATCTCAGAGCTCGCCTACCTGTCCTATCTAGGTTACTCTATTGTTCCAAGGCTAGTCCTAACTAGGCACAGTCAGTCTACCCTTTTTTTCGATTTTCCTCCAAAGCAAACTAGCACCGCCGCCGTTGTAGTATCGATATATTTATATCGTCGTCGCTGCAACAATATGTATATAGAGAATGCTATAGTATACATACTGGGCCCCACTTCTGAAAAGTTACATTGAGATTGAGTCAACTTTCTCAGCCTTGTCATATATATATCAAATCGCAATAAACGTTCCTTTGACTTGTGTAGATGCCAGGAGACAGGTTGCACCCAAACGTCATGACTGATCAGAGATCGATATATATCATTGTGTGGTAGTATGTGACCCAAGACAGCGTGCACGACGCAGATCAGTAGCAATGACGAATTGCAAATATTGCAATTGCTCGTCGCTGAGTACCATGGCTGGGTTTCTTCAAGTCCACTTTAAGCAGCCTCGTCCACTACAACACAAGTGCACCGGCCCCCATTTACTTGCTTAGACGTATACATGTGTGGGTGAGTGGGTAGCACCAGTGGGAAATGTAGAACAACTTGTTTTGTAGCACTTGGGCTAGATGTAGGCATACATCAACGGATTTTCTCTCACTTACCAGATTAGGGACATCATAGTAGTAAGCCCTTGAATGGAATGTCACTTTGTTTAGAGTATACGTGTATACGTGGACCCCTGAACTGGGATTCGAGATGAGCACTGACACAGGCGATGCGTGCAGTTGCGATGAGGTGACGTTGGTTTGTTTTGAGATATTTTTCATTTGTAGATGTCGGTCGTCCTTATAAGATTGCACACTAGTGGGGTGAACGAAACTAAATAAAGAATGCCTGCATATAGGGGTGTGCTTCCAATTCCAAGTGTTCGGCCTATATGTAGGCAAGAGCGGTGTGGTGTTGTTTCAGGTCAGTTGAAACTGGCATACCTACGTACTTAGGACTAGGGGCTAAAATGGAAAAGGATGAGCGGCTGGAACGAGATTTACAAGCATCAGCAGTAGCAGTACTAGTAGTAGGCCTAGTATCAGGAGTTGTATCAGCAGTATCGATATCAGACAATTGTCTAGATCTGTTTATTCATATTGAGGCTGGATCTTGACAACAGAAATAATAATGGGCAATCATTCATCTCTATACTCAAATTGACTCCTATCAAGCTGACCCTAAGCTTTTATAATATTCGTCTTTAATGTTACTCTTTACTGTATCTCATGGGCTAGTGTACCAAGGTAACGCTCGCTCAAAACTGTATCTCATAGTCTATCTTCATACAGTGGCCACGACACGTAGCATACACAAAATTACTCTCCTCGCCGCCCCAACACTCTAAAAATTTGGAAATGCTCGACATAGTATACTGTTGCAAGCTTGCTCTTGAACGTACGGTGTGTTGGTTCAAATTTGCTATTGCTTGAACTCTAGCTAGCCAGGTTCGAAAGCAGACATGCGATCTACGATCTTGGAAAAAATTTTCAAGGGTTTAGTTTTTCTATAATTTTTGAAATAATTTAATTTCAACAAAATAGCTATAGGTCTTGGACTATACATGGCTAGAGGTCTCTCAGAATCTCCAGATTTCATATCGGCCTATAGGGTGTCGTTACTATATCTGTCCCCGACTATTTTTCTGAAAGGCACCATTAACATATATATATAATACTATCGTGATGGTTTTTGAGATCTCAACGTTGCAATTTCATGTATCCTATTGCTATTTACAGTGGTGTCACCAATCTCAGAAAAGCAGCTATAGCTGTTAGCAATTGCATCGTACACGCCCAGCTAGCTAGCCTAAGCCTAGTACTAAACGTTGCATAGTACGTATCTAGCTTACACACATATATATATACACTTACACCGCATATCCCAAAAAGCGACTGAAGTTGCATCGATTAGCAATCTTGCGTTTACGACCATCTTTCTTATTAACAACCTACCAAATCTTGGTCCCTTTCATATATAGAGAAAATCTTGGTATACATACAGTATGATACATGTAGGTTACCTGTCAACCTGTATTATACACAAGCTTCCTTCGATGTTACTATATAATAAATTACTACTGTGTCTGTCGTATACTTACGTACTGTATACAGCTGTAGGGCTAAGCATGCTTAGGCATGCTTAGTACCTTAGTGCCTCGTGTTAAAGTTATGTAGTGCCTGATGCTTAGCACTCAAAGGGTCACCTAGCACTCTGTTAATTTTTCAAAAAAAATTTTTTTTTTTAAAGCCCTGCAATATTAATGTGTTGTTGCACGATCCCCCTGCTTACTACTACTACTACTACACTTGGTAGCACTTGGTAACACTTGGCTGTGCGCTGATTGAGCTTGGTAGCATATGATTGCACAATCTTGATATATATAGGATAAGTCTTGTAACAATCAGTTGGTTTTTATTTCATGGGCCCGCTTAATCCCCTTGATATCACTTTACGAACTTTTCAATCAATAACTGGTAATTTTTCAGCGTCGTTTTTTTTTTTTTCATTTTCGTTTTTTTATTAATCTTGGATTTGTACGGATTTTCATAATAATGTCTGGGCACGTTTCAATGCCGTTGTTTTCTTTTCGTTAAGTCGTCCTTCATTCTCGTGTACGTGCCTACCGTATAATTGAGCAGTGCAAGTTTTTGTCTTAGTGCAATGTTCAATTTTCAGAAGAAGGGCCCCCTTCCATGAGACATATATCCGTGGTGAATAAAAAAAAAAGCCAGTTAACCGAGAGCTTTTTTATTTCATACCGAGATCCTCATCTTCAATTTTAGTTTGAATTCGGTATCGTGGCGATCTACTAGGCCTATAATGACCTACCAGGGCCTACCAGGGCCCATCAATTGACAATATGTATATATCAATTGCAATACTAAAAGTGTCGAATAAAATATAATATAAATTTAAAACAAACGATCAGCGCTCATTTTTCGATCTCGGCAGTTGACATCATACAAGGCATTGTTCAACAATACGTACTAGCTAGTACTACTGTATATACTTTGCCACAGATCCCCCAATTGCTATTCAGTTAACTCCTATTGTTGTTTGTATTGTTTGTTTATTGTTTTTTTAAAAAAAAGTACAAGAATTTACATGTAGATTTGAATCTCCAAGGCTGGTCAACGCGCTCAGCCCTTTTCAGCTTTTGAGGGCAGCACTACTCAATTGTACTATAGTTGCTGCATGCTGGGCAGTTGACAATCAAAACGCAAAAAATTTAAAAAGCAGGCTACGTTGCTGTTTCCGAAAAATTCCTCTCATAATTTTTTTGCGCGCACGCCGCCGCCTGCCCCCCAGCTAGCATCTGTCCCTCAGTATAGTTATATACAGTTTGTGTGTGATCTGCAGTTGGGCATTGCTGATTCACTGCATTTCACAACACAACATATATAGTTATCCCTTCCCTGGGCAACGTATTCCAGATCCTCGATTATCTTTAAATAGGACTATGCTTGAGGATTAATATGGAGTAAAGCATTAGCTCGTACCTTCAGCCGGCAGCATAACCGAGATACGACGTTAAGATCTAGCTATATAGCTATATAGCATATATAGTAGCCAGCACACTGCTTACAGCTATCCAAACTCAATTGTACTGTAAAATTAATTGTAGATGGATTCGATGCTAGATATAGACTCAACAATTGTAAGAATATATATATGCCTATGAAATAAATGGTAGTGTTTACGCAAGCTGCTGATGAGTATGCCCGGGGCCCAGCATATGGGCCAAGCGTGGACGCCTTTGAAGCCAAGCGTACAGTAAAAGTGGATGGGTAAGTCAGCCTTATAAAAGTGTCTGAGCTGAAGCATCTACACATACATAGGCCTACATACACACATAGAGCAGCTGGATCTTGGAAACAAAAGAGCCCAAGAAGCAAGCAAGCAAACACAACTATATCCACAAATGAAAGCGTGCCACCACAATATATTGTTTTCACTTCGTACGTACTCTCAATCTGGCATAATATTAATTGTTTTTCATAGTACTATATATTGTAGGCCTAAATTTTATTTTTATTTTTTTTTTCCTTGGTGATATCTACCCTTTTCTGTTCACTCTAGCAGTTGGAAACTTTTTAAAATATATATTCTCTATATAGAGCTCTTTGGCGCGGCGGGCGCCCGCGATTCGGCGCATAATCCCCATGCCACCTCCAGGCATGCTGCCATGTATGCCCAACAACCGAGCGCGTATTCCATATCCTCTTCCATCATATATATATATATATATAGATAGCTTCCAATTGGACCTACATCTCATCCTCACATATCTATCTCATCGTCTCATCGTTCTTCGTTTAAAAATTTCAAGTCGACCTGTCTCGTCTCGATTACCTTATTCAGCACTAGCACCATCTTAGTTACTTCCTTTATTCACAATTATATATATATCTAAATAGTCATAGGCCTATATATACTCAATCTCAAGCTTATATCTCTTCTTATTCTCCTCTGTACCCATAGATATATAAGCATTTGTCCAAGCCTTGCACATACATATATTTTTCATGGTTTCTTATTACCACATATTATATTATGAGCATAGATATGTATATGTCATACGTGTGCTTTTCACCGCATGAAAACTTTGAAAATCGCTTTTATTATATACGTACTTGCTTCAAGGGATCCGAGGAGGACCTCCATTAGCCCGTGCATTGCTCGTTTTTTGTATACACAGACCTACACCTTCGTGTGTGTTTTTGTGTTTTTTCAATTGTAATGCCAATTGGCATTCTTTTTTCGTACGTTGTGCCCAATATATTGTGCTCAGCTGGGGCCCTGCCTGGGGTGTATACAATTGATTGTTTGTTGTTGTTGTTTTCACTGCAATAGGCATATTGCTCTATAGGTAATGCTTGCTTCACAGTACTACTTAGCTTTGTGACCTTGTTTCGTATTCGTTTTCTACGGATAGAACTCACTTACATAATAGATTTCTAAGCACTTACTACACATAGCATAGAGTCACCCTCCTTGCCAATTGCATAGTCACATCGGAGAGACCCCTACTCTTAGCATACATATATATGCGTATAATATCAACATCTTGGCTCATGAACATATATTATGTATACTTCAGCACACCTGCTAAAGTTACATGTAAATATTCGGAGAAAAAAAATAAAAATCACGGAAAAGAAATACGAGATCTTCCACCCTCGAGCACACACTATAGTTTGAAGTATTGCACTGCTTAACTATATACTACTTCTATTAAAGGACTACATGTCTGTCTAT
>JAJMHO010000001.1:50367-243431 GCA_030566085.1 Geotrichum histeridarum
AAAAAAAAAAAAAAAAAAAAAAAAAAACAATACGCCTAAGGTAAGAATCTCGATATATATCCTCAATTCGACCTCATCCCTCATCCCTCATCCCTCATCCCTCATCCCTCATCCTCATTTTCATCTTCATCCTCAAAAAAACAACCTTTCAAACGCAGATCTCAAATCCTCAAATTCAATCCACAAGATCTTGGATCCTCATCCCATTCTCTCTCTCTCTCTCTCTCTTATAAACCTACAATAGCCATACTGCCATTTCCTTCCTTCCTCCCTCTCACTCTATAGCATATATAGTTGATACACAACATCCCTTCAATACCTTACATTACACACACCCTTGTCCTTCCCCCCTCATATACCTACTCACTTTCAAAATGTAGCACCCACTCACATTTGCGACCCATTGCAAATAAAAAAAGAAGCATGTTCCCCACTACCATACGACCCTATGCCATGTCATGCATGCTCCCCACATATTGCATATAGAAATATTTTCAAGATCAACTTTTTGTCATATCTGTATACATGAATACATGTCGCCTCGATCTATCATGAGCCATATTTTATGCTTGCCTCATTGAGGTGGCTTACCCGAGCTTGGAAAAGAGTGTAACTATACTCAGATGAAAAACACTATTGAAAAAAAAACGACCCCTGGTTTCACTTCATTTTAAAAAAAAGACTCTTTCAATCTTAAACTCATATACAAGGTAAAAAATGGACAGGGAAGAAAAAAAAACGGTTCAAAATCGTTGCTCATGCCTTCATTAATAAGTAATAAAAAAAATAATGCTACGCTAATAATACAAAGTAGTGTATAAAAATAAATAAAGCAATGCCTTTTCAAGCATACATGGCACTGGCAATCGCAGGCCCGTACAGCGTGCCGTCAAGCGCGCCTTCCAGTCTCAGGTCCAGGCCAAACGCTGCGCCCTGGTCGCGTACCGCGCGCTCGCACCGCTCCTTAAACCCGCTGTACTTTTCCAGCACTGTGCCAGAGTAAGCGACGGTTACAGGTCCGCTGCTGGGATCGACCGTAGCGCCAAGGGCGACAATCGAGGCGGCCATCCAGGCAGCAGCGCGGTCAGACACGGCCAGAAACACGCTGGCAACCTTGGCCAGGTCAAGTTCACTGACAGAGCCCACTTCCTTAGAAAGCAGACCAAGAGCCTTGCGGCGCTTGCCAGTGTAGAAAAGACCCTCGAGCTCGCTCATAAAGGGGGTGGGCAGACCATACTGGGACTGCCATTTCTTGGGGAGGCTAAAACCCAGCTGGCCAGTGGCTCTAAGGTCGACAAGGACCAATCTGGCTACTTCGCCGAGGTAGCGACCAGAGACCTTGGTCTCAAAAGGCTGGAAACCGGGACGCTCAACGTGCTTGTCGAGGTAAACGTCCCACTTTGTTGCGGGAAAGATATCTTCGCCCATGAGGGACATTTCGGTATTGATAAGTGAGTTGCCAACAACCACAGCAGAGTTGACACCAGTGCCGAGAATGACAGCAGCGCGTGTGCTGGGGTTGACATATGAGTGCGAGAGGAGCGAGGCAATAGTATCATTGACAATTGCCGTCAAAGTAATATCGAGACCAAGCTGCTGAAAGCAAAAAGCAAACTCGTCGCCAAGGTCGCGGCCGGCGATTTGGTCGGCCACGTGGTAGCCTTTGCCCATGGTGAGAATGGTCCCCTTTGCGACACACTCGAGCTGGGCAATGGGAAAGGACCAGGAGAGGCCCATGTTGAGGTGAAAGGTAATATTGGCTTGGGCAAGCAGGGCTCTAATGTGCTTGCCAATCCAGAGGAAAAACTTGCGCCTCGAGAGCGACTTGATGGATGCATTAATGGGCCAAATGGCGGATGCGCAAATGTGGGCGGTGCGGTTCTTGAGGGCCACAAGGGCAATGCGGAGGGTGGATCCGCCAACGTCGACAGAGAGATATGTTCCCTTCTCCTTACCCGAGGGTAGAGTCGAAATGAGAGAGGGAAGCATGGTAGCGGTGCTGGCATCGTTAAGGGCGCCGCGCATAGTATCTGCAAGCTGGTGGGCGACGTGGGAAACAACTTTCGGGGCGGCTGCTGCCTTCAACTCTGTGAAATGCTGGTGATAGCTGTCTTTTGGGGCAATGGGTTTGAGAAGAGCTGGCGAGAGGTGGAGGTCCTCGACAGAGGAGAGAGCGTCGGAGCGGTAAAGAACTACGTCGGGGCTTTTAATCGAGCAAGGGGCGGTTACTACCGAGGAGGACGCGCTGGAGAGAGAAAAGTCAGAGTGGTCAGACGCGCCAGATCTCACCGAGCTGGCGTCGGACGCGACATCAGAAGAGAGATTAGAATTAAACATCATAAGGAGATGGACATTAGGAGGTGAAGTAATGCTGAGTGGGAGAGTGTGAAGAAGTGAAGAGGAAGAAGAAGAAGAAGAAGAAGAGGGAAGAGGAAGAGATTTTTAAGGAGAGAGAAAAAGAATTTAACAGGGTTGACAGAGTAAATGTAATGGAAATTTAGGAGAAAGAATAGGTCAAGACAGGCAAAGGGCCAAGTTTTATAATTTGTGGGTGGTGGGTGGTGGTTCAAAGTTACATTACACTCTCCTTGTTTTGTTTTTTTTTTTTTTTTTTTTTTTTTTATAGAAATTTTCAATCGAAAAAGAAATTATTTGTGTCTTGTGGTTGTTTTCTTTTTCTTGTTGAAATATATAAAAGAACCCCTACCTATAGCTAATGGCCCATCGGTGTGTTACTACCTACCACACTGATGATGTGATAGAATAGTAGATCCCAAATAGGTAAAATCTCGAGAGAGAGCATCCATTTCCATCTAAATTGAGACTAGGCTAGGTCACAACAAGATCTTTGTCCATCCCAAAAAAATCATTAAAAAAGAAATGTTGGTATTCCATTCAGGGGATTACCAGATTGGGAAGGTAACCAAATCTGAGATTGTTTTTTTCATGATGATGATGATGATGACACAAGTGATGTAGTGGTAACATCTGTATACTACCATTATCATGTTTACTTTTTTTGTACTTACAAGTATCACAACGTTGTGGAACCCTTCTGAGTTACATAATCAGAGATCTTTCTTTTTTTAATACTACCACATCGATCCATCCCTAGCTAGATCCTACTAATTATCCTATCCTACACACCACTGGGCCAATGTTATATAGCGCTGGTCTGAGTTCCCACTTGACATTACCAGAAATGGAAGTCCAACAGTCACACAATAAACAACTATGGACAAAACCCCACGACAACTATCCACTTGTTGTTGTCACCGTTTATTTTTCTGTTTAAAAAAAACCCTAAAAAGGTTACCCTGGTTAGACCCTTTTTTTTTCAGCTGTCATCTTTATATATGAGAGTGTAACAGTTGATTTGAATATATCTGACATTTTACACAGTACTTTATATCTATGCATTTCCTTGATTTTAATATCTTTGTTGAAATGTTTTGCAATGTATTATATATAGATTTTTATGATGTTTTATTTTATTTTTCAATTTGACTGGTAGTGGTAAGTAGTGAAAAGTGAAAAAGTGAAAAAGTGAAAAGAAAAAAAAAAAAAAAAAAAAGTATCGGGTTAGGTTAATTTATAGTCGTAAAATAAAGCCAATGATAGTAAGTTGCATCGAGAAAGCGAATTAATCATAAAAAAAAACAAAAAAAAACAGATCGATTGTTGTGTTTTATATAATATTGAATTATTATTATTTGTGTTGCATTCTCCTGTTTAATGCATGGAACATAGTTAACCCTTACCTTGTATGTGAAATGAAAAATAAAACTGTTACCCTACTTTTACACTAGGAAACCCTTAATACTACGATACTGTGTTACTATGTATGATGGAACAGTGAAATATGGAACATAGCAAAAATGCTACCGTATACTACCACCTTTTTTGCATATATATATATATATATATATATATCAATTCAAGGCAGGCAGTGTAAAGACAGAACAAAACAGAACAATTATAACTATAAAAAAAATAGCACAGACATTCATGTACAAAAAGTCAAACAAGTTAAGCTTCAAAGCCATGTGTGAGACAAAATAAAAATAGAACAAGTTGGTGGTGGTGGTGTTGGTGTAGAACCCACATAACTTTGTAGAACCCACCCACATTTTTCTATATAGAACAGCTGCTGCAGAAAGGAGGCTCAAAAGATCATCATCCAACATATGATATATGAACATACGGCAATAGCTAGTTGTGGCAGCATATAAGTACTACCTTTGATTTGAACAATGATGATCATCATCATCATCATCTTCATGTCACCAGCTGTGTAGTACAACAATTGATGATGGGATACAGTAGTAGTAACATAACTCTACACATTGCAATATATATATATATCTGTTCCATCAATATTGTGTAGCATCGTCATTTAACTATGGAGACAAGAAAGTTTTTTGTTTTTATTTTGCAAGACATGGGATATAAACTCTTGAATATGGTCTATGAAGTCTTTAAATTATAAATGGGTATGAGGCAAATGAGCTGTCAATTGAGGTCAATGGGATGTGGCTGATGAGATGTTTATGAGAATGAGGCCGATGATATTTAAGATCGATGATGATGATGATGATGATGATGATGATGATGAAGTCCAGATCTTGCTTTTGTCTAATTAAAAAAAAAAAAGAAGCGACCGTTGCAACCATCTCATTTTAAATTTCATATGTCCTGCATACAGAAATAGATATAGGCATATTTATATCTATGGAAGCCTTAAACTTTGATATCACCTCCAATTGTATGAACCTTGTCTATTCTTCTTTTTCTGAAATCTTAATATTCCTGGGTTCTGTTAAATCATCTTTTCATTCAATCAAGATATTGTGACAAGCTAGCCTGTTATATTATTCTAAACATTATTTCAAAGTTACACAATAAGGACAAGGTTTTTTTTTTTTTTTTTTTTTTTTTTTTTTTTTTTTTTTTTTTTTTTTTTTTTTTTTAACTCTCCACCACCCTGTCATTAGAACTTCTAGAAACAGTGCCCATTTTCATTCTTCCAATTTTTGAATTTAATACTACGTACCAAAGCTATATCCTATAGAGTTACAACCTGATCAATATTATAATGTTTTAGTCAATATTGTTGAAGACCAATTTAAATAAAAAAAAAAAAAGAAGGTCTATGCTGCAACCATCTTCAAGGTTGGTCTAAAGCTAAAGTAGATACTGTATATAAAATACGACCTTAGCTATAGTAAGATACACCTAGTACTAGTTATGAAGAGCTATGTTTCATTTTTACATGGACTTTTAAATTTTTATATATATAACCTTAGGCTTCATGACTTTTTATTAAAGTCTTTATATATATATATGTGAATAGACCGATATCAGTTAACAGGGTACGTATATACACACAATTCTTGTCTCCAGTCAATGTTAATTCATAAACAATTCAGGTCTCCACAAAAATGAACCGACTCATCTTATAACTAAGTTTAATATAGGCTATATCTCATCCCATCATTCCATTGCAAAAGACTCACACACCTATAGGCTACACTTTGCTAATTGAGCATAATAATCTTAGTGATTGCAAATGGCTTGATCAAATTTCAATCACAATTGGGTTTTAGGTTGTTGCACCTACCAACTACACTTGACTTTACATTTTGACTGTTGAGGTTATGCTTACTTGTCTTGATATTGTCTTGACTTCATTATACTATTACACAAAAAATGTCTATTAACACAAAAAGCTGATTTCCTTAATCACACACACAAAATCCTCAAGACCTTAGTCCGCTCACCTCCAAGTACGTTCGCCAAGCGCCAAACCCACACTCCCGCATCCGGCTCGCCTCACTATCACCCTCCACTCCCGACATGGCGCATCGATCCAGACTCATTTCTGATTTGAAAACAGTCACACCGTGCGTGACCAGCCCTTGCTTGATTCGATCTGCATGCTCAGCATTGGAAGTGGCAGTTGCGCAAACAACAAGCCCACAAATACCGCCAACGCGCGCGTCGTCAAACTCCAAAATCCACGGCATCAAGGGAGCAACTCGGCTGCCCTGTGTGAACAGAACAACGCCACCGCGAACAGCCGCCTCATTGTCACGATCGTGTGCGACCATGACGATGGTCTGGCTGCCAGGCGAAATGGCCTTGCGGTAGAGTTCAGGGATGCCTGCGCGCTCAATCTTGCGCCCGCTCTCGCGTTCAACGAGCTCGAGCAGCGCGCTGACTTGGGACTCCCGGCATTTAGTAAACGTGACCTCGCGCGAAGCCTGAGCCACGGATTCGCCAACTTTGGGAGGTACAGTCCAGCCTTGTAGATTAGATAGCAGCAGCGTATGTGTGTGTAAACTGGTGTCGGAAGAACTGCGGCGGCCGGATGCAATGTCCCAGCCGGCATGGCGGAACCATTCCACAAGATCGACGTTGCCGTTTTCCACCAGCGACGAGTCTGACCGAGAGCTTGTACGAGACCACAGGGAATTACCTGAAGCCCCAGACTCTGTCAGCTCGTCGCTTCCAGAGGCCCTTAGAGTCGACGAGAGTGGCTGGCCCATGTTGTCTGTAATGTCTCGGTTGAACTGTGACGACAGCGGAATACCCTCAAAGAACGACGGCACTCGTGAGCCCAGTCTGATCGTCAACACCTTGCGCTCTTTTCTCAGGTAGTTGACAGCCCGCTCGTGCAGACTCTGGCCGATCGACATGCCGCGGCGCGACGGCGCCACAAACAGCATCATGATGCACCCCACGTTCTGATCCGCATGCACCCAAGTCGCACAGAATCCGTACAGCCCTTTTGTACTCGAGTTGCGCACGATAAAGTGCGTCTGGGCATTGTCCACGCCGTTCGGTGTATCCTTGAACAACTCCGCAAACACGTCAAACCGCATTCCGAACCGGCGGTCCGGGAAACAATTTTCCCATAAATCCTTCAGCTTGCGGAGGTCCCGCTTGCAGTCCCACTTCTCGACGAGCCACCGCTGCCGCGATGTGAAAGTCTTGGTGCGGTCGTTGATTCTACTCTGGTATAGACCACTGCCCGGGAACTTGCCCACCGCGTTCAAATCGCCAAACAAGACGCGTGCCGTCACACCCAAACTCTCCTGTGTGAACTCGTAAATGCACAGATACGTGCCCACCGCTCTGTCCAGGGCCAGGTCATACGGCGAAGACGCCGCAATGGCGATCATAGGCTTGCGCTGCTGACTGCACAGCAGGCCGACGTACTTTGTAAATCTGACCTGATACAAGTTGCGGTTGGCGTCGGTCGTGACTACAATCACGGCTTTGGCCTGGTCCAGCAGCATGTCGTGCGGGGGTTTGAACCCGTTGGCGGTATAACTGGCGTGCATAATTTTGCCGCCGTGTAGTTTGGTCATGGCCCGACCAAACCCTTTGAACACGTCCTCTGAACCTTGGCTCAGCGACTGGCCGTTTCTGCCTTTTTGGACAATCGGCGAGACCAGCGGCGTCAGCAGCAAGATGTCGCCATCGGGCTCTACACTCTCGCCGAGAGGCAGGTACTTTGCGTGGTCTCGCAGAACCGTGATTGATTTTTGGTACGCCGTATTGGCGAGCTCAGCGTGTCGCCGTTTCAGCGCCAACAGATCGCTCAAGGGCGGCGGGTTGAGTGCCTTTTCCCACGACAGATGCCGTCTCTTCATGTTCATGACTCTTTCAGCGGCTTTGCGGATATCCTTTTCGTTAATAATCTCATCGCGGACGGCACCGAAAATTCCTGAGATTGCCTCTAGTTGTAGCTTGAAACTTGAACACACGATAATTACGTCGCATCCGGCCATGGCCGCCATGACGGTACCTTGGCGCACACCGACGTTTTCATATAAGGTCTTCATTTCCAAACACTCGCTGACCACCACGCCATCGTGGCCCATACTACTTCGTAGCATCTGCTGCACGACCTGTTCACTCAAGCACGCGTGCATGTCGTTCATGGTCACCTTGGGCAGCGCGCAACCGCCCACCATAATTGAGTCGATTTTAGCCTTGATGATTTTCCGGAACGGAATCAACGACGCGGTTTCCAGCTGCTCAATGCTTTCAGGCACAATAGGGCACCCCAGCGTTGTATCCACCGTCGCGCTGCCATAGCCTGGAAAATGCTTGCCGCATGTAGCCATGCCTGCTGCGCGATAACCTTCCAAAAATGCCAAGGCATAATCGCTCACTTGCTGCGGGTCATCCCCCATAGTACGCACACCCAGCAGACGGTTGGCGGAGTTAGTCAACACGTCCACAACGGGACCAAGAATCCAGTTGACGCCAAGTGCCTTGAGCTCCTCGCCCGTAGCTTCTGCTACCTCTTTGGCGATCCGTGTCGACTGCGTCGCAACAATGGCCATGTTGCCGGGGAACTGTGTGAGGTACTTTTGGTCGTAGAGATTGTTAAGCATGCCGTTCTCCTGGTCAATCGCAATCATTAACGGATATTCGTGACCAGCTTCATGGGCCGTTCGCTGTAAGTCTAAAATAAGGGCTCGGGTGGATTCCGCGTCTGCCAAAGTTAGTACCACAAAAAAAAAAAAATAATACAACATACCCTTCATATTTCGAGAAGACAGAATGACTGAGCCAATTCTGTACTTGGTGATGAGCTGTTTAATTTCGTTGGTGGCCTTGTCGCCAGTCAGGCCGACCATGAGCATTTGGCCCGCGTACTGAATAAGATCTGGCATGTTACTTGGTGCAAACGATTCTGGGGGCTCAAAGTCGTGGCCCAGAGCCATTTCGCCGGCTTCCTCAAAGCTGTGCGAGTGATCGTGTACGTCTGCCGTCGTGTCTTGACTCGTCGAGACCTCTACGCCATCCATTGATTGTGAAACCGACTCCTGTGCCAGCCTGGCACTGTTGAGGCTGGGCCCAGCAACACTGTCTGGCCTGCGGCGCTTTACCTGGCGTTCTTCGTGCTTTAGCGCGTGCTGTGGAATTTGTGGGGACTGGAATCTTAACTGCTGCTGCTGCTGTTGTAGTGGGGCATGGGGCTGTTGCTGTTGTTGTTGCTGCTGCTGGGGGTGTATGGGTCGGACCTGTGGCATTTGGGGTTGCGAAAGAACTTGAGGCACCTGTGGATAAAAGAGCGGCATTCCTATTTGGTCGGTGGATATTTGAGGCATGTTCATCATCTGTTGTGGGTAGGGCACGAAGGGGTCCTGGTAGATAGCGTCCATGAACTGCACATCTGTAGGTGGTACTTCCCCATCAGTCGTAGCGAGGTCTGGGTAACCCATCTGCCCCTGGGATGATGTTCTTGGGCCATGAATATTGTACTGTTCGGACTGGAGTCCAAAGTGGGAGTGGAAACCGTCCATTGAAGTTTGAGAGTTCAGACTTTTACTGGTGGAAGAAGAGGAAGAAGTAGAATCTTGCGAGGCATCAGGAGCAAGGGTTGGTGGTATTGGTGGTGGTGGAGGTTGTGGTTGTGAATTGCTGCGTCCTCTCAAATTAGTAAGATTATTATTATTATTTGGCCTAGCATACATGATGCCGGCACGCTTGTGAGCGATAAAGTGCACCCAAAGGATATGAAGAGGAGGACGAAGAGAAGGAAAACGACGGTGATTGTGATGTGGATGGTAGTATTTGTGTCTAGACCAGATGTTTCATGGTCGCGCTGAAAAAAGTCTGGTGAGGGTCCTTTGTCGGGGGAGTCTGTTTGTGGTGTAGTATCGAAGAGAGTTGCGTGAGTTGGAGCGACTGACGATGCTTTTGAGCCGAGTTATGATGGTAAAGGATCACGATGAGAATGAAAAGTGAATGGAAGCAGGAGGATGAGAAAGAAAAAAAGAAGGAAACAACTAAAGCCAAAGGAAACTTTTTATTGAACAGAACCGAGAGTCATACCGAGAGTGTGGAATTTTTTGCTGGTTGGAATTTTGTTGTTTTTCTATTCGTTAAAATTTCTTTTTATCGAGGAAAATATGCCTATGATAATTTCTTTTTTTGTATGCGATCTCACTTTGAATTTAAAATTTGTGTGGAGTCCCCTTCAAGGACTAATTGGTGACCACTGTTTACCAGCCATTCAATCAGCAAGATCTCTCTCTCTCTCTCTCTCTCTCTCTTCAAGGGGAACTCTTTCTATACGAATTTTCATTTTCTTCAATGGCAATTGAGAACCATTCAGTTACGCCGCCATCAAGCTCAATCAAGTCAATGCCTGTCAGACAGTGAACATTTAGTGACAGATATGTCATGAAACCTGCTTGCAAAGGAACCATCCTCTCATTACTATGTTAACTATCTATGTGATTGGTTGATCTTGCGTGGAGTGGATCTTGTTCATAATATTTCTATGGTATTATTTATGGTTTTTCATAGTTTATTCATAGTTTATTCATAGTTTTCTCATATATATTATTCTCTTACTATTCTTTGACCTTTCCTTCTTGGATGTTTCCATTTAACGTTTCGTTTCGTTTCGTTTCGGTTTGATGATTGGGCTCTTCTTAATCTTGTTTCATATAGCTTGTATAGATTTCACACATGCCATAATATATATTCTTATGGGTCTATATTCCAGATTCAACTCTTTCCTAGATTTCACAGTTCACAGGTCAACGCTCTCTACAGCCATATCCTATCTTGTCGCCTTCTGCATCCTTTACGCTGCGTATTTTCAGTCAGTTCGATCTATTGCCATTGTTTCGCTAAATACATACGCTGGCTCCCTTGCACTTTTGTATAATTATTTTCGTTTTAATTTTCTCTGCCTTCCTTCTACGGTGCACTATTTCATATGCACGTTGAATAGCTTCATACTCTCTGCCACCAAAGAGTAACCAGGATGGCTTTATTACCTCTTTTAGGCTGTAGCTCTTCCCACAGTTACTGCCACAACTATAGCACACATATAAAAGTAATTTCATTCACATAGCCTCAACACCAGGCCTACTAATATACATAAGTTTAAAGCTGGGGGGTGGTACGCAGGTAGTGGCTGGGACAAGCGTAACCAGCTGGGTTGTTAGTCAGGTACAGCTGGTGGTAGTCTTCGGCATCCCAGAACACCGTAATCGGCGTAATCTCGCTCACAATCCGGTTCTTGGGGTAAAAGTCCTTCTGCAATCGCTCCTTTACCTCCGTCGCGACCTCGACCTGCTCGTCGTTATGCGTAAATACACCCGACCGGTACTGAGTTCCAATATCGCCGCCCTGTCGGTTCAGGGTAGTCGGATCATGCATCCGAAAGAAAAAGTCAACCAGCTCGCCGTAGCTGACCTTCTTGGGATCGAATGAGATCTGCAAGGCCTCGGCATGGCCTGTGCTCTGGTTGCACACGGTTTTGTAATCAGGATTCTCCTTGGATCCTCCGCAGTAGCCCACTTTCGCATCGATGAGGCCCTTGCCTTCAAAGTACTTGCGGTAGATATGCTCAACACCTAAAAGATTAGATTATGATCCCTGTTGTGTTGGGCTTTATTAGCACATACCCCAGAAGCATCTAGTTCAACGGTTAGTCAACGCTTGGGGTGGTGGTGGCGGCAACTACTTACCCAGCAGCAACAGTAGCGACTTGAGCGCCCTCGGGGACTTTCAAAGTAGGTGAAATAGGTCCGTATTGTGTCATTGTTTTCGTAGAATAAGGTCTAGCAGTTCGAAGAAAGTTAACCAGAAACATGAAAGAAGCCGTTGGTCTCTTATATAAATACAAATTTTATTTCCAGAAAACTCTGCGCCGTTTGAGAAATCGCAATATCTGCCTCTGATGAGGGGAGAATTGAAAGTCGCAGCAACTTTGGTGGCTGACCGTGAGTAAACTAGAGTCTATCAGCGTACATTTCAGCACTCATAACGGTCAGATATATGAACCGTCAGAACCACGTCCGTCCGGGCAGTGAAGCTTCGTCGTTTAGTACCCGATGAATGACAAATACTTCCAGTACAGTTGATCTAACGTTGCTACACCTGTTGGTTCTAGCAGGGTAGGTAGAAGAGCTTTGGTACCCACCTGATCGCTATCTCCCATCGATCTTCAACACAATCCCTTCTCTACTCTCTACCCCGCCACCCACTCATTATTATAATGCCTAAAGAATACTCTGCTTACACCGCCTTCGTGTTCAATGTGATCGAATCGAAGCTGAGGAGAACGCCTCATTTGCCTCTCTCACATTTTAGCAAGCTCCCTTCGTCGGTAGACAATTCAGGGAAGTATCCATTGTTCGTCACCTACAACAAGTACGATTCCTCCTTAGATGACTACATCTTGAGAGGGTGCATTGGCACATTTCAAGCAAGCAGTGCCCTTGAAGAAGAATTAGAAGCATATGCATTGACTGCGTGAGTATATTGACACTGGCAATCGTCGTCTGCTAACCCGATAGTGCACTTCAGGACCCAAGGTTCAACCCCATCACATTAAAAGAACTGCCTGAGCTTGAATGCGGGTAAGTACTAGCAGCGATCTTATTCTTTGTTAACATTGGCAGTGTCACCATCCTCAGCGATTTTGAGAGGGCAGACGATTTGCACGACTGGGATCTTGGAGTCCATGGAGTCAAAATCTCCTTCACCTACCATGGCCGTCGCCTGAGCTCTACATTCCTACCTGATGTCCCAGTAGAACAGGGCTGGACTAAAGATGAGACCCTCCTTCAATTGGCTCGCAAAGCCGGGGCTCGACTAAGCATCCCTCAAATCAAAAACGTAGTCGAACTCATTCGATACAAAGGAGACAAGTCCAAACTGCTCTACACAGACTACCAGAAGCTCATGGAGGGTCCCTGCAAGCCTTGAGTTCAGGTCCAAAGTCCCAACCCCAACCTTGAACCCGTACCCTCATTGGGAGGAATAGAAAAAAATTTTACTCAATAGGAAAATGGGAATTGAAATATTTCACATAGCCCTACAAAAAAAAATTTAAATCTTTTCACCAACCCAAGTGTAAATTTACAATGGCGTTTACAAAACGGAAAAGATCAGACTCAACGAGTAGGAAAGAGTCTGCTCCTGCAGTTAAGGCGCCCGTCAGACGATCTGTTGTACAGGCCGAAGAAACAGCTTTCCCGCGTGGAGGAGGGTCTGTCTTGACACCATTAGAGATCAAGCAGGCTGCGAACGAAGCTACCAAGGATGTCCTGTTTAGCGTAAGTACCTAGATCGTCTTAAAGAATCCTTTTTACTAATAGTTTTAGATGTCTACAAAAAGCGAGGAGGCTCCTAAATTAAAAAAGCACAAGTCTAGCAGCAAATCGAAAAAGAAGCATTCACAACAAGCATCAGCAACTGAAGAACCCAAGACCCGCATCGAGAGTCTTGCCGTTAAGCGTCTGGTCGCCGGCACGGTTGTGCTGGCTCAGATTTCCAGGATCAGCAATTTCGAGCTGGTCTTGTCGCTGCCAAACTCGATCCTGGGTTACGTGCCAATCACCAACATTTCAAAGAAGTTCTCGACCGCTTTGGAGCAAGCCGCTGGCTCAGATGAAGACTCAGAAGACGACGACGAGGAGAATATTCCCAAGCTCTCTGAGTGTTTTAAGGTGGGCCAATGGCTCCGTGCTCTGATTGTATCCACGACTACTGATGAAGGCAAGAAGAGACTGGAGCTGTCTATTGATCCCGAGCAGGTTAATGAGCCCATTGATGAGGCTGATATTGTTCCTGGTATTGCCATTCAGGCCGCTGTTACAAGTGTAGAAGACCACGGTCTTGTTATGGACTTTGCACACCCCAAAATCTCTGGTTTCATTTCCAAGAAAGAGCTCAGCTTTGTGAACGTTGACGGAGCTGCCGCAGTTCCTGGCCAGGTGCTACTTCTTACCATTGTCTCCAAGTCCTCTAACGGCAGAACCGTCACCTTGACCGGTTCTTCACTGCATAAGAAGGTCCCAACTCTGGAAGCCGTCAAGTCTATCAAATCTGTTACGGCGGGTGTACTGGTAGAGGGTGAGATCATTGATGTCCGTGGATCTGGTATTATTGTCCGTCTTTACGAGCATTTGACGGGTACTATTGACCGATTCCATTCTGGCCATAACGATTCCTCTGAATCACTGACTACTTTTTACAAGGAGGGAGATTCCATCAAGGCCCGCGTTATTTCGACTCTGCCCCACCTCGACGACAACCAGGTTGCTCTTTCAGTTCTTCCCCATGTCATGGGTATGACTTCCGATACTCTTGATGCTGCCCAGGCCCTGCCAGTTGGATTCATTATTGAGAACGCCAAAATTCTGTCTGTGAACTCGAATCTCGGTATTTTCTTAGATGTTGGCGTTGAAAAGACAATTGGATTCGCCCACCGCAACAGACTTTCCGACGAACCTATCGATATTCTTACTGATTCCGGCAAGTACAAAGTCGACTCTGTTCACCGCGCCCGTGTTCTTGGATACTCATACGCTGATAACATGTACACATTGTCCCTAGAAGAAAGTGTACTCAAGAAGCAGTACCTGAGTGTTCGAGATATTCCTGTTGGTGACATTATCAACGTCACTGTCAGCTCGATCCTGCCTAAGGGCGATCTCATTGTGAACATTACCGACGATCTCAAGGGTATTGTCCCTGCACTGCAAATTAGTGACGTAATCCTTGCCAACCCTGAGAGAAAGTTTAAGATCGGCTCCACAACTAAGGCCAGAGTTCTCTCCGTTGACACTGAACGCAATAGAATCAAGCTTACTCTGAAGAAGACCTTGCTCAACACTACTGAGCCCCTCCTCACAAGCTACGTTGACGCTGCGCCTGGCTTCAAGACCGTGGCAACTGTTGTTTCTTTGATGCCTAGTGGTGCCCTGCTGGAGTTTTTTGGCGGCGTGCACGGCTTTGTTCGCAAATCTGAGATCACTGAAGCTTATATCAAAGATCCCAAGGACCACCTGCGCCTAGGCCAAACCGTCTCTGTGCGTGTCTTGACCTGCCAGCCTGAAGAGGGCCGTCTTTCTGCATCTTGCCGTGTTGGTACTGAGTCCAGCGAGTCTCAGGATCAGTTTGATCAGCTCGAAGGCGGTAAGTCCATTGTTACCGCTGTGGTTGTGGAAAAGACAAAGGATAGCATTATTGTTGAAATCGAGCCAAGTAAGGTCCGTGGTATTCTTAGAGCGGGCCAGCTGTCGGACGAAGATGAGGACAAGAAAAACGCAGCATTCAAGAAGATTCAAGTCAGCAAGGTTATTGACAACTTGCTTGTTCTGGAAAAGAATGCGGACAAGAACTCGGTTTATCTTACTGCTAAGCCATCCCTAATTGCTGCCGCTAACGCTGGAACTCTGCCAGGCTCTATTGAGGAAGTGCACCCCAGCCAGCTTCTGCAAGGTTTCGTTGCCAATGTTACTAACGCTGGTGTGTTTGTCACGTTTGCCAACAGACTGACATCCTTGGCTTTCAAGACCGAGCTGTTCAGAGACCGAGTTGTTGAAGACCCCACCCGCTTTTTCAAGCCTTTCCAGAGCATTACTTGTACCGTGACCAGTGTCGATGTTGACGCTGGCCGGTTCAACATTTCGTTGAAGACTCACGGTAACCAGCAAGTCGGCAAGACTGTCTTGAACCCTGTTGACAAGACCATCAAGTCTCTCACCGACTTCAAGGTTGGCCGCGTCACCAAGGCCCGAGTTAAGAAGGTCACTGAGACTCAGCTCAACGTTGACCTGGCAGATAACCAGCAAGGTCGTCTTGATATTTCGGAAGTTTTCGACTCGTGGGATGATATTGAAGACAAGAAGCGTCCTCTCAGCAAGTTTAAGAAGGGGGATGTTATCGATGTCAGAATCATTGGACACTACAACGCTCGTACCCACAAGTACCTTGCCATCACTCAATCTACGACTGGCCTCAGTAGTGTGCTGGAGCTTTCATCCAAGCCTTCTGATATTACCCAGACTACGAAGCCTGCTGCTCTGTCAATCGACGATGTTGAAATTGGCAGTCGATGGACCGCATTCATCAACAACAGCACTTGGGATGCTCTCTATGCGTCTGTTACCCCCGAAGTTACCGGTCGTATTCCTCTGGTCAACTTGTCTGACGACTTGTCTACTTTGGAGGAGCACGACAACTTGTACCCTGTGGGCAGCGCTGTTCAGGTGACTGTTGTGGGTAAGGATACTGTCAACGACAAGCCAGTTTTGCAATTTAGCGCTCGCGAAGACCACTCTGCCATTGAGGAGTATGATCCTGAGCTTGAGGGCGAAGTTGTTGTTGGCCAAGTGTTCAAGGTTACTCCTTTGTGGGTGTATGTTCGTATTGGAAGCACCATCCTTGCCAACGTGAGCATCACCGAGCTTGCTGACAAGTTCACTGAGGGAACTGCCATGGTCAGACCATTTAAGAGTGGCCAGTTTCTCAAGGTCAAGATTGTCAAGGTTGACAAGCCCAACAAGAAGGTTTTTGGCTCTTTGCGTCCCTCGCTTGTATACGAGGAGGAGAACGAGCACAAGGTCATTGACAAACATATTAACGACAGTTCTGACGTTCATGTTGGTGAGATTGTGCGCGGTTACGTGAGCAACGTTGCCAACAGTGGTCTCTTCGTATCACTTGGCCACAGCATCATTGGCCGTGTAATGATCAAAAACATTACTGACGGTTTCATTGATGACTGGAAGAGTAAGTTCACTGTTCAGCAGCTGGTCAAGGCCCGTGTGCTTTCCGTGGATGGCGATAAGGTCAACTTGTCTCTCAAGGAGTCGCATGTTTCCGGTGGCGCTAGCTCTCTCAAGGTTGGTCAGGGCGCTTTTAAGGACTTTAGCCAGCTGCAGGTCGGCGATGTGATGACTGGCCACGTTCGCAAGATTGAGGAGTACGGTGTTTTCATCAGTCTGCATGGTACTGACAGCATTGATGGTCTGTGTCACAGAAGTCAGATCTCAGACAGCTCCTTGCCCATCAAGGACATTTCTAAGGTTTTTTCGATTGGCGACAAGGTAAAGGCTAAGATTCTGTCTATTGACACTGAAAAGCGTCGTCTGTCGCTCGGTCTCAAGGCTTCTTACTTCGAAGATGAGGATAGCGATGAGGAGATGGAGGAAGCTGACAGTGAGGACGAGGAGATGGAGGAGGCTGATGGTCAATTCGATTCTGATGAAGATTCCGAGTCTGACTGGGCTGGACTCTCCACTCGTAACGCTAACTCTGATTCCGAAGCCGAGAATGAGGATGAATCTGAGTCTGAGGAAGAGCCCGATGCCGCTTCGTTTGCTGGCTTGGCTAGCGGTACTGGTCTAAGTGCAGGCTTTGACTGGACCACCAGTGTTTTGGACCAGCCTATGGGTGCCGCCGACTCTGATGAGTCTTCTGACGAAGAAGGTTCCGACGACGAGGCCGATCAGCGCAAGAAGAACAAGAAGAACAAGCGCAAGAACAAGGTTGTTGAAGATAAGACTGCTGAGCTTGCCACCAAGGCTCCCGAGTCAGCTGCTGACTTTGAGCGTTTGCTTGTTGGGTCGCCCAACTCTTCTGTTGTATGGATGAGTTTCATGGCCTTCCAGCTGCAATTGAGTGAAATTGACAAGGCTCGTGAGATTGCTGAGCGCGCTCTCAAGACCATCAGCTTCCGAGAGGAGGAAGAGAAACTCAACGTTTGGGTTGCCTTGCTCAACTTGGAGAACAGTTTTGGAACTGAGGAGTCTCTGGAAGATGCATTCAAGCGTGCAGTTCAGTTCATGGACAGCCTCACTGTCTACGAGAAAATGGGCAAGATCTACAGCATGTCTGGCAAGGTTGACAAGGCCATCCAGGTTTACGAGAACATGTGCAAGAAGTTTGCAAGCGAGAACCCTGCCGTCTACGAGACCTATGGCCAAATGCTTTACGAGCAAGCCAACAAGATTGGTGCCGGCTCAAAGCAGACCGATCTGCTCGTCAAGGCCCGCGGTGTTTTGGATAAAGCCCTGCGCCTGATGAGCAACAACCCTGGCCCGGCCAACAACAAAAAAGCGCAAGCCGAGCTGGTTTCAAAATTTGCCCGATTTGAGTTTACGCTTGGCGACATTGAGCGCGGCCGCACATTGTTCGAGGGTCTGATCAGCTCGTATCCCAAGCGTGTTGATCTGTGGAGCATCTACATTGACCAGGAAGTCAAGTGCAGCAAGGAGCGTGAGGCGGTTGAGAAGCTGTTTGAGCGTGTTCTCAAGATTGATCGCAGCGCTAGCCATATTAACATGAAGCAGGCCAAGTTCTTCTTCAAGAAGTGGCTGGCTTATGAGGATGCTCATGGTGATTCCAAGGCTTTGGACTATGTTAAGGCTAAGGCTGCTGAGTACGTGTCCAGCAGAAGCAAGAAGGAGGCTGCTGATGAGGAGGAGGATGAGGAATAAAAAAGATGATTTTATTTAGTGAGCCAAGTATAGATAGAGATTAAGGCGATTTACGAATAATAAAAAAAATTAAAGAGTTTATACGAGTCAGTAGGATTAGCTTCAACTCAGGTTGTGGGAGTCAAATATGATCCTGAATTAGGACATGAAGCCCTGATTCAATATCCAGCCGGCATCTAATACCGAGATCAACGCGAAGGATTAATTTGAAACAAGACCATATAGAAGATTTGCATTATTGGCTCATCTCTGTCTAAGAACAATCTGAGACATGACTATTATACAGATCTGCAACATGGTATACAGAGATTTGATAGCGATTTGCAAATGTTGTGCAAGGAAGGTACAGGGGTCGAGACCTCTTGGCCAACGTTGCTGTGTCGGTTAATTGTTTCTACGCAATGGAAGCTTGTGTACGGCCAAACAGGGAGGTGTACATTGGAGGTAACAAAACGAGTAACAAATGATAGACTTGGCTTACAGATAGACAGCACCAAAAATTAAAACCATAGGCATACTAACTTGTGAACTTGAATCCTACAACCTGTTAAGGTACAGACACCGCGTAATTCAAACACTGTTTGATTAGATGCAGCCTTAAACAAGACGGCATCCAAAAGAAGGCCACTCTGAGATCAACTTCATTACGATCCATGTAAGGCGTTTTTGACCTACATTATGATGTCGTTGTAACTGCACAAATATTCAAGAAGCTGGATGACTTGATTGTTGCCCCAGACTCGGCCCCTATAAGTTGTTTTCATGTGAAGGTGAATCGACGTTTTAGCAAGCCTCGATATGGTTTGCTTGCATTTGCATTTCACCACAATCGCTTTTAGGCTCCCAATTTGACTATTTGATCCAGGCACCAGATAAACGGTTCTAGTAGCCTACTACTGAGTTGTGCGGAAGATGTCTTATTTCTAATCAATTTCGGTCAGGATAGCAAAACTAGACTGGTAGAAATCAGGCTAGAACGTTGTCAGACAGGGTATCAATGGTGCTGATTAAAAGGTTTGATTCTCGAACTATATATAGGAACATGAATATATATACCAGTATTTCATGCAACTGCTAGCACCACTTACAGGTTAGTATACTGATTTAACAAAAGTCATCTGCACCTAAAATCAGGAAACGCTGATCTAATATCGTCTTCGTTAGATTAGCGAACTTGAACAGATAACTGTTATTAATTGACAGAAATACTTATAATTGACTTGTATATACTAGTTAACTGAGCACAGACAGCTTTATTTCTTGCTCCTTCTATATTTATAACCCAGCTTTTAATTAGCAACAGCTGTACGAGCATGTATCTCGATTCATATGGCATCAATGTCAAACATCGAGGCACAATCAATCATGAGTATGTTTCACATACATAGTCAGATTATTTGAAGTATCGCCCATGATGATCAGAACAGCGCATGTCTCGTAAATATAACCAAGTTTGCTATATCTTGTTTTCTAAGCTTCGAATCTCGCACCAGAATTGAGTAGTTACCCCGTATTCATGTTACAAGCTGTGCCATGGATGTAGGTTTGACCGCCGGTAGGCGCTGGAGCACATCCAACTTTATATAAATATCTTCACCGTAACATCTTGACCAATGCGTACTCATAGTACAATAAACATGGCCGTGCCTTATGAGCTTGGGGAGGCGCCGGGTAGTAGAGGAGGAATACACCAAACTTTTCATCAATTGAGCTCTAGTGAGAGACCACTTTGTTAACATGCTATGCCCTGAAAAGATCGAGCTATAGATGTATGTATGAAGCAGTACCCGCTCTAACCTGCATAAGGTTAAATAGCAGTTGGTCTATTTAACCATTGTAGTATAAGCTTAAGGGTTAAGCTGCGGCTTTGCCTAGGGGCGATTTTTTTTTTTTTTTTTTTTTTTTTTTTTTTTTTTTTTTTTTTTTTTTTTTTTTTTTTTTTTTTTTTTTTTTTTTTTTTCATGGAGCAGCAATTCTTCCTGTATCCAAAACTTCCTTAAATGACATGTGGACCAATTCACATGGCCCAGGAACGAGAGAGGAAATTTAAATTTGTCTATACTTAACGCAGAAACCGTTGCAATGCCACTAGTGAACCAGACAAACCAAGGAGCTTTTTACAAAGCTCACTTGTCAAGAGGAAAACATCTATGGAGGACCAATTGATCTTAACATGAAGAATTCAAAGGAAAAAGCTTAGCCTCCAAGATAAGTTGTTGCATCATGTTTCACTATAACCTCTGATCACTTGCCTTACTTGCCTCGTTATTTTGCATCAGGATGAAATGATCTACAACCAATAATGCAATACAGTACATATACTCTGGCAATTGGCATGGCCCTTGGCTGTTAACAATTGGCAGCCTGCTACTGATCAGCAACAATTGTTATCTGCCCGGCAACACAACACGGATGGACAAAAACTAATAAAAAATTGCGGTTCATTGAGCAGGTCAGTATTGCATAGCATCTCACTTTAGTGTTGGCCAGGATATGTTAGGAGTGCCATATATATATACATGTGAGTAAAATTTCTAGAATATAAGCGAGGTCCATCAGTGAACTAATGGGTATCAGCCACTTTAGGTGCTATATTATTTTCACTTTACTTGCTGTCAATAGTTGGCAAGACAATAATGGGTCTTTCAACCTTTCAACACTTGTTCAAAAGCTTCACCATATCCTAGATAGAGGGCACTGTTGCCAAGTAACAAGGGCTGAAAAACTGGCAATAGGCAAGGATATTAGAATCCACCGGTGATAGAGCAGCTTATTACCGAGTGTTAGGTAACTAGTGCGCTTTGCATATATAATTCAACCCCTTAATTTGGTGTCCCTTGCCTGGCCTCTCATAGGTAACAACCGACACTAGTCAAACTTTTCGTTGCAATTACGACGTATATATGCTATCATCAACAATTGTCACAGCCTTGACGACTTCGCTCTTTTGCACGCTTCTCAAACGCAGCATGCAAATCGTCGGTACATGTACCAGTCTTAAATCCGATACTGTCACTCGCATACCTTGCAGAAATAACTGGCATGTCGACCCGCACTTCCATATCTCATATATATATATATATAACTACGCATTATGCTAGGAGTTGATCTAGTCGACATATAACCCACCTTGCCCTGAAGTTCATTGTGTGGATTACAGGACTCATTACCTTTGTAGAATGATTAGCTATTCCAGCGTTACCTTCAATGATTTCCTAGACACCCACATATTTGTGCAGAGACCTAAATGCAAAAAGTAATAAGTCTGCACCACTGAAAAAAAGAAATGTTCCTGAAGAGAATAAAACCCAGATTTCGATCCCATACTAAGTTGCATTAACCTTAACCTATTTCGGTATCTTGTTTTTCAGATCATTTGGGGTTTTGTCGGTGCGGTTGAAAATTATCAATGAAACACTAATACCATCGTTTCTTTTTCAATGTATATCAATTGTGTCCCTTCCTTTGAATTGATATATACTTTATTGATCCTATATATGCCCACAAACAACTTATAATTGTCCTGCCATTTCCCTCCTCGAGGAGCGAACTTTTCTCCCCCTTTTCTCAGTTCTTCTTCTTCTTTCATCTCGAAACCATCAAACCGAAGAAAGTCCAAAGCTTGTTACTCTCTCCTCTCGTTGTTCAGGGCTTCCATTTAAACTGCTGGATCAATGACCATTGCAAGAAGAGAGACAGCCACTCTTTTAAACTCTCAGCACCTAACTCGCTCCGAATCTCTCGGTTCTGCATCGTCAACCTCTTCATCTGAATCCATCTCCAATTACGGTCCTTCTACTCCGACTCGAGCATCACAAGCTGTTGACGACGAGAACCTCTTTGAGCTAGTTCAGGGCTCTCCCCAGGACGAAGAAGTCAAGAACCAACGGCGAAGTTTAATCATCCAAAACTTTAACAATAATCACTCTTCCTTTTGTCATTCTGGAGAAAACTCGCCATCGTCTCCCACGACTCCCAGATCTTCTTTTCAACAAAACAAAATTGTCAGGGCAATAAGCAGCTTCTACAAGAATAGCAAATCAAGCGCAAACCTATCCGGCCCAGTATCTCCTGGTATTGCTTCTGCAGCACTATTCTTTCGCAGCTTGTCACCCACTAACGCTACTGAAACAGTGCAGCAGCTTGCTCATCACCGTTCAATTGCACGACTACGTCATAGTTTTCCACTCACTGCTTCATCCTCTGAACCATCGTTGCGCAAAGCTGTTGGAGCACCCACCAGTGGCAAAGCTATTACAATGAGTAGACCTTCTAGGGATGGAAGGAATAGCGAAGAGTTTGTTACGCCGACAAAAACTCGAAGCACAGATCAGCCTCCCCAACCTCCATCTCAATTAACTTCAGCTACACTTGGCTCTCAAAGATCTGCAAATACGAAGAAGCTTCAACATGACGGCCAAAGCTCACCAGTAGTGCATTCTAGCATACCCCGCCCTACTCCAGTCAAGCGTAAAACAAGAGTGTCGGATCTTTTTTCTCGCCTGTCTGCCTCTTCCACTGCTTCGTCAAGGGCTAAGACTGAATTGAAAAGTTATGCTTCTGCGCAACAACTTGAGCCCACCATCACCAAGATCCCTTCTTCAAAAATGCGATCCAATTTTTTTAAATCAAGGCATTCAACTGGAAACTTAACTGGTTCTGTCTCATCATCAATTCCGACATCTCCAAACCTCAAAAATCAATCAACCGTTCCTGCTGCTAAAGAGCCTACACAGCATAAAACTACACCATCGTTCTCTCATGTTGATCCAGAGCCCACTCAATACACTCCAGTTGAACCCCATACACCTTCACCACCCGCTCCTCCTGTCCCTTCCCAAATGGTTAGCAAAAGCATGAGGATTCACCGCAGTCAACCTGGTCAAAACTCGGTGAGTTCTATATCAAGCACTTCAAATGGATCTGCAAAGCAACCCCGGCCGTACACATCAACATTCAAACCAACCGCAGCAAACCAGCCTATCAGCGTCACCACAACGACTCCTTCAATTCCAGCATACTCCTTCTCTCAAAAATACAGAGCAACCCGAACTGTCTCTAATCCGGCTGCTAGCACAGGAACTGCGACTCCCTTACGCAGCCAGCGAGCTGTCTCAGCCAGTGCCCATGTTCTACCCAATCCCAATAGCCGCTCTACGCAACCAGCTGGGTCTGGCCTGTCTTCCGGATCTTCGTCACCCTCTTTTAGCCGACGCCAACCTGAAAACTATTCCATTACGATTAGCAGACCATCTTCCAGGTTGAGATCGCACCGCCGGCCGGCGTCCCGCAATAGTGTGGTTTCTGTCAATTCACGGTCTCAGAATGCATACAAGGTTGAAGAGCTCAAGTCTAAAATTAACGAGCTAGAAGAGGTGCTTCTTCAAGAGAAGGCCGAGCGAGAGACTGTTTACATCCGAATCAACCGCATTAATTCTCTTGAAACTGCGTTGGAACGTGAGCGCAGTGAAAAGGCTCAGCTTGTTGCCAGACTAAAGGCCTACGAAAGTGGAGCTTCTCCGTCAATTGGATCTTCCACACAATTGTCCTTGGCAGAACTGAGAAGCAACAGAGATAGCACCCAGAGTAACTTGTCCAACATTTCGGCAAATAAAGACAACAGTGGAGATGAAGGGCTTTCAGATCATGCTACTGTTGTTGGCTCTCCTAATCTCAACGATTGGCAAAAGATGATTCGCAACTCTGAATTCAAGACTGATGCTCTTGAATCTAAAATCAGCGCACTGGAGTTGGAGATTGAGAATCGCGATATTCAGTTGGCTACACGCAATGCCGACACTTTTGGTGGTCAGATCATGGAGTATCAAAACGCCATCACTGAGTTGAAACTTGGCAAAGAGACACTCCGGAACGAGAATGACACTTTACGTGGGGAGTTGCGCAAGCACAAGGAATCCATCAAAAATATGAGGCTGCGCTCCCAGAATTTGGAGCGCAAAATCACTGGCAAAGCTACCAAGCTGAATGTCTGCGAGTCACAAATTGCCTTGATCGAAGAGAAGCTTAATCGAGCCACTGAGGAGATTGAGGCTAAGAACAAGCAGATCAAGCAAAAGGCCCGTGAATTGGAAGACAATCGTTCCAAGCTCAAGTCTGCTGAGTCTCATCTGTCCGAGTCTGAAACTCAGATTGTGGCTGTCACCCGACAGCTGGAGTTGGTTCAGGAAGAGGCTGCCCAAGCTCGCAGCATGTGTGAGCAAGTCCAGGCCAAGGCGCAGCATGAGCGCTGGCAAGGTGAGAGGCAGGTCACAGCTCTCGAGCGTGACAACCGTCGAGGCAAGCGCATCATTGCTGCTTTGGAAACGTCGTTGCAGGACTTGAAAATTTCACTTGAGGAGAAGGCCATGGAGAATGACGAGCTTAACCGCTCTATCCAGAAGGTCATGGAGCAAGCGAATGAAACCATTGAGGGAGCTAAGCGACATTCCTTGTACATTGCGTCACCAGCAATGTCGCCAATCCCTTCGGCGTTTCCCATGGCGCGATCAGCCAGTGCTAGCAACGCACCTCCATTCCACTTCTCTATAAACTCACCGCGCCACAGTTCGGGATATCTGCCTTCCAGTAACCAAACACCTGCATCCATTGCAAGAAGATCCTATTCCTAGACTATAAAACCCCCTACTATTTCCAACACACCCTCATGCCTTTTTATGTTGTGAATGACTTTTGACTTTTTCTATGATTTTTTATTTTTCTTGTTTGATTTTTGTAATTTTTAGTTTAATGATAATTTCTGATCGTTTTTTAATTCAACTGCAATACTTGTTTGAGGGTTTCAGGCAATGATTTAAAAGGCAAATTAATAATCCCATTAAATACTCCAGGTCGTTCCAGATTGTGATTGTAACTAGCAAAGAGAAGTCATGAATTTTGGGTGCATGAAAAATCGAAAGTGTTCATTAGAAATTATCATTAACTAAACAGAAAAAAATCAAACAAATGAATGTATCAAAAATGAGAGGGAATGAATGAAAAAGAATGAGAGAAAAAAAAAAGTTAATCAAGAATTCAGCAATTAAATCATTTCCAAAGAAGCCAATCATGCTACAAGTCCATTGCAAAATACTGCCCGTTTCCATTATGCAACTCTGTCATGCCTGTTCGAACCCTGCGTCTTTGCTTTGGGGACTGTGCCGCAGTAGCAGGAGACATGAGCGCAGTTCCCAGTGCTCCCACGCCTGGTTTATAGTAAGATTCCACAGTCCATTCGTACCATACTCTCTTGCCGTCAGTTAATCTCCACATGCTGACATCTACCTCGGACCCTTCTGTTATGTACAATGGAGTGGATAGTGGAAACCACATGGGAAACCAAGATAACATATCCTTAGACGATGCTTCGTTCGAATCAGGACGAGTTGATAACATCACATCATCAAAGAGCCTGCATTCAAAGTAACCAGCTATTCCATGCATTACACCTTGATGAGGAACTGAGAAAGTGTGCTTAACTTTCCGTGTATTGTGAAGATTCGTAGTTCCGGTCCTAGGAAGTGAGCTTGGGTGTTCGAACACCCATGCTTTACCAAACTGTCCAGGAGAAAGAAAATCCATAGAGTTCAACATGACCACATAAGGTGTCTGCAGTGCTGGGTTGTTCTCACCAATCATACTACCACTGGAATTATCTCTGCCCCCATTCATACCCCCTGCACGACCAGATGTCCCGTTATTGGACAATCCCGCAGCTTTGGAATTAAACTGGCGGGCTGAATTGTAAAGAGTTGCAGACATGACTGGAGTGAAGTATGCAGAGTAAGACTGCGGAATCATGATTCCATCTCCAGGGGACAAGAGTGTTTCAACGGCATCTAAACACTCAGGAGAGAGTTCATTATCTCCGAAAGAGCCCAAAAGCTCACTGACAATAAGAGAGAGTTGCAAGTTTTTTGGGTGCCATTCACGGATATCAGATCTTACAACCTCCACATTATTATCCGTCCATTCGTATTGCAACCGTCGAACTAAATGAATATATGCGCTTTCGTTTTTTTCAATTGCATAAATGTAGACAGATTTTCCCAAATGGTTTGCTGCAGTCAAGACTTTGTCAATCAGAGGCCCCCGACCAGCACCGACAACTGCAACGTAAATGCGGGGTTTTTGAATTTTTTGCAGAGCTTTAAAGATGGCGGTTTCATACTGGGTGTATTTCACAACATCGCGTTCAAAGACCTCGTATGTCGAGCTTTCGAGATTATTGGATAGAGGTTGTAAAGGTGCTTGAAGAAGATCGGAATACCCTTCAGAATAGGCCTCAATTGCACTGGGTCTAGGTCGAATTTTCACTAAATGCCGTAAGTATAAGAGGTAAGAAGTGGCACCACCTTGGAAATCCCGGTCATAAACGTCGGATAGAATCAAAAAGGGATTCTTGCTAAAAAATTTAAACAAAAGCGCTTGTGTAGCTTTTGGAAGAACTGGATATCCTCGTGCGTTGCTAACAAAAACAGCAGAGGAGATAATTAACATCTTGACTGGCTCGGCATACCATCGAGAGATAACCACAGGAGGGAAGTTGCATTTTGGTGGAACTTGAAGCATAACGGATAAGTTGGGTGCGTAGTCATTGAAAACACGGATCGCATTCCAAACATCCCAGATAGACAGATAATCCACTGGAGGAATCCGCTCACCAGTGCGAGACGAAATGTAATCCTCTTCAGCGAATGGCAAATGAATCAGCAAATGACAGTAAGGAGGAAGGGCGGCCAAAATGTGAGAAATGGCTTGAGAATATTGCTCAATATTGGTTCGGCGTTTAGGACCGCAAATGATAAAATAGGTTGTTCCGCAATACACAGCGTAGGCAATCTCTCGTAAAATAACTTGAACAGATAATGCGGCGATGCGAGGGTTTTTCGAGTCAAGTTCTACCCAATGGGCTGTGAATGCCACTACATTACGAATATGAGCTCCAGGAAGCAATAAAATGTCGTCGAATTCCAAAGGTGGAACATCAAAAGAATGAAAAGGAAATGAATGTGTTGGGTGTTCAGGAGCTTTGCTAGATGCGAATGGGGACGGGGTTGGTGTGTTTGCGAGCTTTGGCACAGAAGAGAAAAGAGAAGGTGCTGGAGATCCACGATCTAGCCAAGGCGTTGAGTTAACAGAAGTTGCTGATTTGAATGAAGAAGAACCTTCAATGGAAGATGACCGAGCAAATGCATTATAGACTCCAGTGTTTTCATTTCGAAGTGGCCGAGACTGGAGAGGTTGCAATCTTTGGGGAGAAGATGGTGGAAGCATGGCTCCAGGGACTGGACTTTTAACGGGCTGACTGCTTTTCATCAATTGTTCTTCATTCTCAGCAAATAATGCTTCTACACGAATTCGATATGCAGGAGTGGAGATTCGACTTGTAATCATATCGTACTCTTCAAGAAGAGAGCGCTCTACTAGGGCTTCATCGGTGTATGAGTATTCAATTCCTGGTCGTTCACCAGGGAGATTGGCGCCAATGAATAATGGTGGATATTGAATTGACTCGCCCGATTTCACCTCAGTCTTTCTTTCAGGAGGTTTGTCCGCTGTAGAAGCATTGAAATCTTCCCTTAGTGTAACAGGGTGTTCGTCTTTGTGGGAGGAAACTGAGGATAATTGTGCAGTACTTCGAGCATCTGAATCATTAAGAGACTCGAGTGTAATGCCTTGAAGAGAGTCTGGGTGAATGTTGGAGTTGCGACTCGCGTATCTAAAGTTTTGGGTTGATGGTTCAGGTTGGTCTAGGATGTTGCTGGGATTACTCATTTCGGCTATAAAGTTTCAGGGGTGATTGTTTGAGACAGGCTATGGCGAACGACATTAAAGATCTGAAAACAAAGAGTAGGTCTAGAGAGACAGCAAACAGGTAGTAAAGTTAAGAGAAATGAATGTTGGAGAGTAGAATATTTTAGCAAGCAGCTTATTCTGCAGAAAATTGAATAATAAAGAAGAAAGATGGGTGGGTGAAGAAAATAAGGGGAAGAGGCGCCTGAGTGCAGCTCTGAAATAACATGAGACATGCAACCCGCATTCAGCAATATGTGTAAATAAGGAATCAAGCCAAGCGAAAGAAAGAGAAGGCTCATAGAGTTTAAATGAGCCTACATAGAAATTGAAAAGAAAGAGAAAAATATTCTATAGTTTGAAAAGCGAGAGACGCTCTAGCTGGACCATTTTGCAGGATGTTAATACCGTATTCAGTGTAATTTCTTCCTAATGAGACAGTGGGCGTCAGCATAGGATCATGGGAGAAGCATCTCAAGGTTGAATGGGGAAAAAGAAGCTTCAGATATTTTTACTCGCTTCCAAATCTAGTGTAGTATGAATATCACTTCCAGAACTCGTGCGTAGAGTCGAACTTATAAGTCTTGCCATGGGTGATCGATCACTCTTTATAATGTGGGAACAGAGTTAACTCATCTTTGAAATTAATATTCTCTTTCCACGAGAACCAAACCAGTCTCATTCGTCTTCAATGCTCTGAAAAATGGTGAGATCAAAAACTGACAGCTATAGTGAGCTTGAAAAAACTAAGCGAGATTCATGGGACTTTCTCTGCTATTAGGACCATAGAAATTTTATATAAATCCAGGTAGGCCTAGCTGAAAGATCCAAGTTTTTTTTTTTTTTTTTTTTTTTTCTATCCATATTTCACGCTAGCCCCAGTGGAAAGGTGATGGGCACCATGGGTAGTCCGTTTTCAAAGAGAAGGGTGTGTTCAAATCAGAAACAGACTTGACCTAACTATTATACTGCCTGCCAACTAGATACTTTCATAGAAAGACCTTATTTCATCGCGTGTTAACTGGGTTAAGGTTGATTCAACTGGTCTTATCAGGTTCTCTCAGATCCATCTGCACACACGAATTCGAGGTCAAAAGCTCATGCAAAAGTCAGCAGACACAATATTACCTACTGGAACTTTAAAGCATAATTCAATTCGGCCTGGATCGATGTTAAAACAGTATTGACGAAAGACAAGATGAAGAAGAAAGGAAACAGGATGGGGAAAAGCAGATTCCCATATATGAACTTTGTATGTATGCAATAAACGGCAGCCAACATCTCAGTATGGGAAAGTGAAAAATGTATGGGTAACAAGGGTCGTGGTTTAGGGTTGTTTGGTTTGTTTACTTTGCTATAGAATAAACTCGATGGACCACCACCAAATCTAGGTGACTGTAAGTTAATAGTCTCCTTTCCCACATTTTTTCATCTTCTTCTTCTCTTCCTACTTTCTTTCTCTTGTCTGTCTATCGAGTCTTCACTCTTGGATACCTTAAAAAAGCTTTATAAAGTCCAAACATTCTTCCAAATCCCCGACGAATTATTCTTTGTTGCTGTGAAAGATCATCTTTTTGTGTGTTTATATCCGGCCCGCACACAAAAACACAAATACACGAGAAAACGCCAAACAAGTACAATACCCTGATCTAGAGTCCTCTAAGTCGCGTCTCAGTCAGGACTCCATTTTGCTTTCCTTAGCGCTGTAGTAAGTTCCCTCTGATTATTATTATTATACCTGCGAGCCTGGAACTCTGTTCTGGACTTGGCACTTTGAGTCTCACATCGGACCAAGAATTTGATAATGTTCAGTAATGTACACGATATCATGATACGTCCATACATGTCAGAACATTCAGTTACTCAGGTCTTCTTGGAGAACGTATTCTGGTTCCTTAATATTTTCTGCTATATCCTTTTTCTCGTCATCTGAACGAACCTGATTCTTGCTAAACATAACAAAAAAAAAAGACCAACTTCGACTTTCTTTACTCTCTTGATTCATCTCTCTTGTTCCTTTTGCCTTTCTTTTAACTCCTTCAGTTCATACACTAACTTATCGAGTAGAATTCATCATCACCTAATCTCAGGTTCATTTCATTCTCTTCTATTCAGCATATGACCATGGATAAGCGTCAGCAACAGCCACGCATTTTAACTGTCAGCGAGAAATCTCGCTTGCAAGAGTTCCAGGATATGATCCACTACTCGAGCAGGTATGTACCATAATCCTTGTTGGTGTATCTTTCCTAACATTTTACAGGTACTCTGATGATAACTTCGAATACAGGTATAAACTATAATGTACACACCAGTTCGACGGCACTAACTATAATGTCCTAGACATGTAATGCTGCCAAAAAACATGCTTAAAGTGATCCCCAGAGATTATTTTAACAGCGAGACAGGCACCTTGCGCATTTTACTGGATCAAGAATGGAGAGGCCTAGGCATCACTCAATCACTAGGATGGGAGCATTATGAGACTCATGGTATGCTATCTAGTCTACCAGTTTTAACGACTGTTTACTAACCAAGCGAAATAGCACCTGAACCGCATATACTTCTTTTCAAGTATGTTGACGAACATTTATAAAGCTTCTTTTCATGTCTAACAGCTTCTATAGGAGACTCAAATAATGCTTTGAACAGTAAACCAGACTCAGCCCTATCACTTAACGCCATATTCGATCATTCATCTTTCCAACTTCCTGACATCATTAAAATCCTGGAGATCTCCAGTATCCTTCTCAATCGAGCACACCGTTGTTTTGTTTTCACTGACTTACTTGATATTTAACCTGCGCTTTGTGAGTGTAAATATATACAGAATTTAAGCCAAAGAAATTCCCCAAGATACATGCGTCTTTCAGTTTATCGATTACGTGAAGAACTCAAATGATTGTGATGCCTGCTGTTACACCAGCTTTTGACAATGTTCTCTACAGTAGAATCTAAGAAAGCATACCTGACATGGTAATATTGTGTTCTGCTTCTCATGGTAAAATTAAATCCTCTTTATACATAGCTACTAAAGTTTGGCCTCTGCACGCAAAGCCAATGGAATCTTCCATTGATTCTGTTGCTGGGCAGTGATGGACTCCACTCGGCTCTCAAATTTGAGTTTCTCAAGATGCAAGGACACTCCATACTCAGCGGCAGGCCAAAGCTCTTGAGGGTAATCCTTGTAAATTACCTTAACAATATCACCTGCTGAAAGGGAAGCGTCAGGACCCTTTTGTTCGCGATGGGTATAAAGAATTCCGACGATTTCGTTTTCCCGTACAGTGCGGTGGTGAATGTACTCTGAGATTTTGGCATGTGCGTCCTCAATATAGTTACCATGGCCAGGATATGAACGGACAGGAGAAGAGGACTTGGACTCAATAAGATGCAACATAAGCTTCAAAGAGTTCATGTATTGAGAAAGATTTTCAAAGACAGCAGTACCGTGGCCAAGAAGGTTGTCCCCACTGAAGAGAACTTTCTCTTCTTCGAGCCAAAAAACCATATGGTCCTCAGCATGACCAGGAGTGTAATGCGCACTCAGAGTGAAACCGTCACCCTTGAAGACTTGGCCGTCAGAGATATTTTGCACAGGCCATGGGTAGCGAGAGTCATCCCCTCTCAGTTTGTGTTTGAAAATTGCTTGACGGTCAATCTTTGATCCGAGGTTGGGATGTTGGAGTATAGGCTGAACCCCATTAACATGATCCTCGTGCCAATGAGTGAGGAGAACAGTAGAAATCTCAATGCCCAAATGCTCTACGAATTGTGCAAGCAACTCGGTATATTCTGGAGATCCTTGTCCAGCGTCAATCAAAACACGTTTCTTCCCATTGCCAATAAGGTATGTATTGGTGCCTTGGAGTGTGTATTTGCCAGGATTGCAGCCGAGAATGCGGGTCACAAGAGGCGACAGAACAGAGATCTTGGGAACTTCCATTGTAGAAAAACACAGAACTTGGACCAGTTGAAATTCAAAGGGTGTTGAACAAAATCAAAATCAATTGAACAAGAGAAAAAAAATGAAGAACAAGGAGGGAAAATGGTGTCAAGATATAGTAAAATGTGGAGATGAAATGACGAGGAAAAAAAAAATCAGCCGAAGTCAGACTGGACTTGCCGAAACCATGATAACTACGTCGAGTCACGTGTGTGTCCCTTAAACATCTGTGCAATGTCAAGATAGATTACATAACTTTGAAGTGTTTTATATACATTGATGAGTCATATATTAGTAACACATAGATTACATTTGGTATTTGTAAGAGCCTCCTTTGCTAGAATTTCATCGATTGGAGGTTCCAGCTCTTGAAGTCTAGACAGCTGCGGGAGAGAAACAACCCTACATCGAGATGCAAAGCCCGTAGGACCCCCACCGACCTCGATTACCCCGGATTTTTCTTCAAAATTAATGTAAACCCCCTCAGTAGGCTTAGTTGGGACAACTAGAAAGTACAAACGGCTTCGCGCCCAAGGTAGACATGGCGTAGCAACCTTAATCCAGACTATGGCACTGAGTTCCTTGTCCTCCATATCAAAGGGCAAGGCGTGAGCTACACCATCGTTCTTCTTCTTTACATCTCTCGCCAAGATCAATTCACAATGGCAGAATCTGTCCCAGAGACTCGCGAAAGCGATTCACCTCCAGATTCACCCTCAGAAACGACTTCGTTGCTCGATGATCATGACCTAAGTAACAAAAAACATCTATCACGACAAGAAACATTCAACTCTCGTTCAGAACCATTCTCATATATATCGCGATATTTTACACCTTCGCATGAGCAGTCCATAGTGAATGATGCAGACGAGCGTCAACCGCTATTAGATCCAGATGATCCTGCAGTTACGCCGTTGAACTTGAAGCAGGTCCGGATTATGCGGCTGGTTCTGTGCTTCATGCTTTTTTTGAATTTAATATTGACCATCGTTATATTTATCAACTGCTTTGTATCAGTTCCATATATGAAGCTGAGATCATCTGGATTCTTGGAACTGGAGTGAGTTGGAGCCCATAATACCACTGCAATTTCAACCCACAACTAACACATCATTCTGCTTAGCCTTTGTCTAATTGCTCTCGTTACGCTTTTTATCTCGCTTGTTTTCTTCACCGTTCCCTCTGTAGTGGAGCGCATTCTGGGACACATCGTCAATGTGTGTCTTTTAGCTCAATTCATCTTGATGTGGTCACTCCATAACATGCGAACCACCTATGGGTCTATTGGAATATTTATTACGGGTTGGGCTTTGCTATGCCTGTCTTTAAGCTTGATAGTGAGTCCTCTAGTAGTGAGCTGGGGCAAAGCTCACGAAGAAGTTCGTTTAACAGGTCGCCGAGAAACCAGACGAACTATCAAAGAATGGTTCAAAGTTTCACTATCATTTACTCTGCTTTTGATTTTGGTAGTCATCCCAGGACTACTGATCTTTTTAGGCTTCTTGTTGGATGTTTATGATACTTCACAGTTGATGAGCTCTTCCGGTGCAGCATCAGCAGGAACTTTTGTATCTGTACCGAGCAGTCCAGGGAATTCGTATTCTGTTTTCATTGAATGCACTCCCATGAACCGCAAGCTCATTCCTCCGCTGCCTGATGACCAGGAGGCCCCAATTGTTCTTATTGAAGCTGATGACCGCGTATCGGCGCAATCTCTTTACGAGGGCTGGGTGGAAGAGCTATTCCACATCAAAAAGGTATCACGAGTTTGTTTCTGGAATAGACCCGGTAGAGGATTTTCTGATAATGCCCCGTCTCCTTTCAGTCTACGAGCTAACTCTGAGGCGTTGACAGTGGCTTTGAACTCAATTTTAGACAGAGAAAAAGCTCCACTTTCTTTCATTGAAAGAGAAGCGCCACCATTTCAGAATCAATCTTTGGCATTGATCGCTCATGGGATTGGTGGGCTATATGCTCGGCATTTTGCAGCTCGTCATATATCCTCGATTCACTCCATAATGCTTGTTGATACTCTACATGAGGACATTTTGCGTCGCACAATTGGACCAATTAAGCGTGGGTTTGGTCTTTGGTTAGAAGGGATGTTATCTCCCTTGGCAATTGAACGTCAGCTCTCTTGGATTGTACATGGTTACGGTCCTTCAGACCGGTACTTGAGCAGTGCCAATATTGCTTCACAGCAGACTTCAGGTCACCTTGCTTTCAACACAAAGTCAAGCGAAATCAAAGCATCTTTACAGGAGCAAATCGCAGCAGTTTCTGGATCCATTCAGAGAGATATCAAACTTTCAAATGATATCCTGCAACATTCAAACATACCCGTCGCTGTGGCAGTCTCTGCCCAGTCCGTTAGAAAAGATCGTGAATGGTCATTCCTACAACGCAAGCTGGCCAAAATTACAGCTAATGTTTTGGCGTTTGATGTGTATGATGGGCCTCATGAAATTTGGACTGCTCGAAAGGCCAAGGAACAACTTCAAGATGTCTACACACTTTTGCTGCGAGAAAAGAAAGCAGAGTGACTTACTTGCAATGAGAGGCGGTAGACTTTTGCGCGTATCTGAGCTTTCATTTGTTGAGCGGTTCAAGTAGATGCTAAACTTACCGTCGCAAGTGAAAGTCAGGACCCTGAATTTAATTATGTGTCAGTTCTCAAGCACTAAAAATTTATATATAACCTCGGATTTATCCCTGAATTGACTATAGAAGAGAAATACAGAATTTTCAAGAGCTTATTGTAGTGCAATGACATGACCAGAAGTAGACAGCTCAAGCACCAGCAATCAAGCAATCAGTAACATTTAATGTTAATGCAGTTATGTTTTGATACAATTGAATTGGTTTATTTTTAGTTCATAAAAATGCAGCGTTATAAAATAATACAAATACTTGAAGATATAAATTGAAATCAAGCACGAAGAGAGGTCAAATCCAAAGGCTGGTTGCCAGCAGTTTGTGCAATCTCATCGTACAAAAGGGTTGTCAAAAAGTCAGAAAACTTTTCACCAGTAATTTCTGGTAGGAAAAACTTTGCTGCAGTTTCAAACCTGTTGTCTTTCGGGGCATTCGCCAGGAGCTCTTCAGTGACTTCTTTCAGGATTTTGGCATTGAGCTCAGGTGTAATTTTTGCTTTAGTGTCATCAGTTGTAACACCATGCTTGACCCACTGATTGAGCTGAGCTCTTGACACCTCAGCGGTTGCGGCATCTTCCATCAATGAATCAATTGGAACACAGCCAGAGCCTCTCAGCCATGCCTCCATGTAGCACAGCCCAATGTATATGTTCTTGCGAATACCCTTTTCTGTGATTTTGCCATTATCAATAGATGTATTCACCAAGTCATCATTTTGCACAGCAACATAACCATCGAGATCTTTTTCAGGTCTGAAATAAATCTGATTAGGAGCTGGCATGTACTTGTCAAAAATTTCATTGGCAATGGATGCCAGAGCAGGATGTGCTACCCAAGTTCCATCGTGCCCAGCAGTAGCCTCGCGCAACTTGTCAGCCCGAACACGGATCATTGCGGCTTCATTAGCTTCTGGGTCATTTTTAATAGGAATTTGAGCAGCCATGCCGCCCATTGCATGGACACCTCGTTTATGACATACTTGGATGAGTCGCTTGACATAAGAGGCCATGAAAGGGACAGTCATAGTCACATCACCGCGGTCAGGCAATACTTTGTCCGAGAAATTTCGGAGTTTCTTGATGACCGAAAAGATGTAATCCCATCGGCCACAGTTGAGACCAGAAGAATGCTGCCTTAGCTCAAAAATAATTTCCTCCATTTGATATGCTCCAGTAAGTGTCTCAATTAAAACAGTGGCACGAATAGTTCCACGGGGAATTTCGAAGTAATCCTGGGCAACGTTAAAAATGTCATTCCAAAGCCTAGCTTCGTGGTAAGACTCCATTTTGGGAAGATAGAAATAAGGGCCCTTTCCTGCTTCTAGAAGAGCTTTTGCATTATGATAGAAGAAAAGACCAAAATCAAAGATTGAAGCAGACATAGGCTCATCATCGACAAGGACATGCTTTTCAACCATGTGCCATCCTCTGGGTCGAACAAGCAGGGTAGGGAGAGACTTCGCGCAGCCACTAGCTGCATTTATTTTGTACTCCTTTCCGCCAGTTGTGAAGTTTGCATTGTTGCGGATTGCATCATATAGATTGACTTGACCCCAAATCACATTGTCCCATGTAGGAGCCATAGAGTCTTCAAAATCACTCATGTAAGTAGAGACATTTGCATTCAACGCGTTAATAATCATCTTTCTCTCAGGAGGTCCTGTAATTTCAACTCTGCGGTCTGCCAAGCCTTTACCAGGCGAAGGACCCTGCCAGGATGGATCATCTCGAATATGCTTGGTCTCCTCCAGAAAAGTGGGCAAGTTGCCTGCATCAATGTCCTTTTGACATTCAATGCGTTCCTTTAGAAGGTTCTTTCGCCGCTGATTGAAAGCTTTCTGGAGAATGATAAGAAATTTGAGAGCTCCTTGGGTCAAGATATCTTGAGGGCTAGTACCTGAAGGGTAAGGACTGGAAGACTCAAGAGTAGCTAAAATCTTGACACCTGAAAACGACATTGCTGTGGAAGTAGTGAATATATTAAATATGAAATGGAATTAATTCATAATTTACGGTACAACAACCTTGATATTTATACAATTTGCAATTCAGGCATATTGAAATCCGAGAAGTTGTTGCTGAATGACTGCGAGTATTTCGGACAGCAGGATGTTGCTCTTTATGCCCAGTAAACACAGGATTTTGCATATCTCAAAGTATGTATAGATCACGTGAACTTAAATCTCCGAAGCCGTTATCCGTTATGACTTAGAAACCCGAGTCAACGTTATCACTTAGTTCGTTCCTTGACACTAGAACTATAACTATATATGGGTTTGTCAATCGTCATACGCCTATATCGCTTGAAAACATAACATTAGTACATTATAGTTCACATCAATTGATTCTGAATAGTATTCTGAGACAACCCCTCTCTCTCTCATAGCCTTCTTGATCATGTCGCAGTAAACGATGCTTGTTTAGCAGAGCTAATTTGACATCTATGATGACCCCAGCTCCACAACTCAGCGATAGGAATCTAGGTAAATCAGCCCCCCGAAGAAACTAAGTTCAAGCTTTATCACCTGGTAGCAGAGGACCTGATAACGCGGGAAAATTAACAATAACGATCTATGAGCAGCAGAAATAAAGTTAACCCGGTGCTACCCCGAGCATGCATGCGTTCATGACTGCATTTCCCGGTTATTGTTGCAAATTTAAGCTTTTCGGTGTGCTTTCGGCTTAGTCCATATGGAGACCAGACCCCATTTATATGAGTAGGCCAACTCAAATATTGTCAAAGCTAGCACCCAACACTTGGAATGATAATTTAAATAGCCTACAATTTCTGATTTCACCTATAAATCACTGTGTCTTCTCAAAACAATTTGTCTAGCCAAAGCGGTATTTCTTCTGACTACCAGAAGTTAAACAATTGGAATCGTTCTCATTTTAGTCCGAAAACGGCCAAGCTTTAGCTCCTTCTGAAGGTGATCCATTTTGAATCACAACAAGGTATCGGCCTACTGGAAAGAAAAACAATGCTAGATCCACAACCTTGCTTTAGAGAAGCAAAACCCCGAGTAAACCAGTACTCTTTCCATTCTAGCAACAAAATCTCAATAAAGCGATTCTTCCACTCTCTGCTAGCTACATAGATTAATTACTTGAAATAACTTTGCACAAGATTTCCTGCTTCGAGAAAGAAGTGGAGATTCACTACATTTTATGTCAAGTCAACAACACTTTCTGACTTTGATTTGACTTTTGATACCAATTGAAATGATTTGCATGTCTTTCTAGATTAGTCTGCAACCTTTCGCTTTCCCAGGATCGATGGACTCGTTGAAGATGGGATGCAAGCTACTCAGTTTGCATGTTAGAGCGAGTTTTTGCATCCATAGGCCGATCGGCCCGCAGTTGTAGGGCCTACCAATATTCTTAGAGATCACTAGGTCACATGACATTATCATTTACATTCGCCTACTGGCCTAAATGCGGATATTTAGAGAGAGGCTGGTTCAATTTAATCTCGGATATATCATAATAACTTGGATGCAACAATTGATTGTAGGAGACCTAGACTATATATTTTGTTTTGTATGGAAAGATATATTTTAATAGAAAACTGAATTAAAGAATACAAGTGTAAAGAGGTCACTATATTCATCCAATCAAGCTGTGAAATGACACATTTTACAACCATCATATTGGTTCAGTGACTGGCACCAGATAGGTTTGCGTTAAAGAAATCCATCATTCTTTTCTACAATGTTGATATTAAAAGAGATATCAGAAAATTTTCTCCTGGAGATTATATGTTAGCCCGTGTTTATAAAGAAGGTTGCAAGCTACATAATCTGTCAAATATCTGACTAGTTTTCTAGGAAATGTGAATTTACTTTTAATTACAGCTTGTAACTCTTGCGAAGTTACTACCAAACTTTCATGTTACACTTTTTATTGAATTTATTGCTTTCATCAAATTTTGTGAAGGGTAGGCTATCCAACAGTAGTGGGAAAAAAGAATAGTGAAAAAGTGTTACAAACGAAATAAAACACTCATTGCTAATGATATAGACTCGGAAAAAGTATGATCTACAATAACTTGGTACATTAAAGAGAATTATTAATGAATTAATGCTTCGTTGGTTGGTAGTTGATAACCAATTTTTCAATTGTCTACATCCTATTTTCATACAATATTTCATAGCTTTATGAAAGACTACATCTCAAGAAAATGCACAGCAGTATCAAGACTACAATTTTTTCTAAAATAGCATCAATAGCAACAAATCTGTATTTTTTTTTGATAAATCAATACTTCCTAACTCAATATGATTGATCTTTGGATCAACTGAATCACTGATTAATGGAAATCCTATGGAAATCCTATGGAAAAAACCTTTATTGTTAATAATAGACCTGAAATTTAACCAATCAAAGATTTTCAAATTACAAGTACCGTCGTTATTTGGTATTTAAAACATATCGAGACAATTGAAGAAAGCATGTTGTTGCAGTATTTGATGATAACCATTAAATTTTTCTAGCCACAGTTTTGTAATCAAACTGTGAAGGTATAAGTTATGACAGTATTTTAATATTTCAACAAATCTATAGTTATTCATATTGAAAAATACTTGAAGGGTTGTGTAAAACAGAGTAACCATACCAAGATCACAGTAGTATAAATTTATATGAACCAATTTGTCAGGTCCAGATATCAATTGAATATTATCAAATAACCATCTAGAATCAACTGTAATCAACGTTTATAAAACAAAACATGTCTAGATATATAGGCCTATATCTAACGCCATTGGCTTTTGAATCTCATGTAAGTAGAAGGATGCTAGATATTTTTCAAGTTTAACTCACCCCAGTCACCTAAACTTATCATTCAACAATTAGTTCCATGAATCTCAAAACTAATTTAGTAATCTACAGTTAATACTTGAGAATTTGACCGGATGTCATTGCATTTTTCCAGAAAGTGTTTTGAAGTTACACGACCGGTCCTAAATCTTGATTTTTTGAACAACCGAATACGAATCTCAATGGAATAAAAAAGAAAGTTATGATGAGAAATGTATCATCTTGAAGACCAAAAATTCGCATTGAGGAAATTGTCCTGGGTTAAGCAGCTTGACTAATGGGTCGAATTCATGAGCTTCCGGAACGAAAAGGAACGTATAGGCGAGGGTTTAAAATGAAAAGCATTGTGAAACGATGTCACACTTTTTCCATCATATTCTCAATAATTTTATGGTTTTCGGCTCTCGGTAGAATTTTGTAAAGAAATATCTATCCAAGGTTAAGAACAGTCATATTCAAGATGTGTTCGGAATCAATTTGCATGCTAATTAATTAATTAGTTCATGATCGTGTTTTCATGCATGTGGGTGCTTTCAGCCGTTTAGGTCACGAGAAAAAAAAAGTCACCATATCCCAGTCTCCCAGATAATAAAAACACTCCACAATCGAAGAAATCAAAACACATCCCCAGAACTACCTAGAAAAATTGTACTTTGTGAGCTAAAAATTAAGGCTGAGCTAAATTAAAAGTCTTTTGCTATGATTTTCCTATTTTAATGATATTTCATCATTATTTTCAACTATAGCCTATTTCATCCCTGCAAGATGAAGCTTTTAGGACGCGTCTGGACTACTTGATGGACACTTCAGAGACATATGGAATCGTTTAAGTTGAATATATAAGCCAGCTTTTGTCACTAAAAGAAATTTTCGCCAATAGCGAAGTAATTTACAACTAACAAAATTGGCATGAGAGACAATAGACAAGCCTCATCAAAGATTATTAACTTGAAAATTTATGAGCATCCTTTCGCAGATGGTCAAGAAAATCTAAATAAAATCATAGAAAAAGCCCTGCTGTAGTTAGACTTAAGTGCTATAACTACTTGCAATAGGCAATGTAGAAAGTTGAGTAGAACAATTGGAGCACTCGAGATCCAACATTACTCCAAAATCGAAAAGTTTCAATCAGCAGATGAATATATGATAAAGTCTATTAAAACTCTACTCTCAGTTATGACCATTTAGAGTGAAGGTGGCGTTTTACTAGCTGCCAGAGCCAAAATATTGATTTATTCAAATGCTACCTTTCCTGCATGGTAATGATCGAGAAAAAAAACATAATTCAACTACTACATATTTTTGTTAGGCATTTTGGTTTCAACTGTTCTTTTGAAATCTGGCACCTATCTTCCACAATGCAATCGCTTTACCAAACTCGGCCTATTCATCAATCCAATTTTTTTTATCTTTTCGAAGAGTCGTGAAAGCATAGTTAACTCGAAGATACTGACGTAAATATACTTTATGCCAAAGATTTTTTGGTTTAGAAGCCTTCTTTTATGCTGTTTAGTAAATTGATCTACTTGCTCTATAGCTCATAGCAATTGATTATAAAGTAGAGAAGTCTTTCGTTTTTCACTTCTGTCTCAAATCTCAAATCAAAGCTATAGGCTGAGTGCATTCATGTCTAAATTTTGCAAGTGCCTTTTTCAGTTTTCCTACTTTTGGCGTTTCCTATTCAATTTTTAAGGGTGATATAGATCTCCCGATGTCTTTTAATCGTTTTTCTTTCACACTGGCCTTTCCTGTTACCAGTTCTATTCCAACATTCTTTGACTTCTTTGACTGGATAGAACTAATCATGAGCGACCCCCACATAAACCAAAATTGTATTCCTTTTGTTCTTCATATTAGAAAAACCAGTATTTATGCAAAATGCATATATCAAGTTCCATCTGTTTTAGCACAAAGCGAATTTAAGTTCTATTCAATTAAATGAAAGTACATGATATCTAGGCTAATATGGGAGTATATACCTGTTTGCTTGGAATAAGATGGTAAACAACCCTAGTTCATGACTCGCGTTCGTTTCTAGAATTGAAATACGTCTCACGGTTCAAGAAATGAACAACAAGGGGTTGAATCCAAAAGCTTAAGTCTTTCAAAACAAAACTTGTTGATTTAAATTGTATCCTTCGAGCTTTATAGTTGAAAAATGATAAAATAGTCACACATTATTAATTTCAAGATGAGCCAGACCATGCTGGGCCAGGTACCGAGTAACTAGCAACTGAGTACATTTAATATGCTCAAAGATTTAGTTTGAAATCATTGATTGATTTTTCCTATTATAAACTTGGCTTTCATCTTGGCTTTAAACTTAGATGCTATCTGGTTCAGATTTCAACTCTCTGTGCAAGTGCGGCAGGAGACGCAGTATTCGATAGAAAGCAATTAAGCAGTATCAATAGGCCTTCACTTCAATGGTGTCACTTTTAACAAGCCGTCCCGTGGAATTATTCGTTCATAATAACTATTGACAGTATCTGCCTTGTTCATGGGCTCAAAATTAATGGTGATACTTTTTCATGCAAAAACAAATTTAACTCCCCAAAAAATTACCTGATTGAGCAACATGCCTTCACAGTCCATTCAACTGGGACTATGGCATAAAATCAGACGAGGCATAACGTTAGTGCTTATAAATCAGGGTTTAATTCTGGGATAGCCGCCTCTGCATCTAAATGTGTGTCTAGGACAACTGCTACCAGAGTATTTGGCTTGTGCAGAGCGTATACCGTGTACCTCCATGGTAATGTATCCGATATAGTTTTTCTATAATCAAGGTTCCAAGGAATTGAGCTTATTCATTTTTCATGGTTTCTCGAATTACCTCGGCGTTATGTGTAACAAACGTTGCCACGATCGACCTAAAAGAATAGAGGCCTGAAATCGTATGTTTATGCCAAAATCGTCAGATCTAAGAGAGCCAGTAGTGTATGAAGTCATATATTTACTTAAGCAGATGCAACATTTTCTGATAGGGTGTAGCCAGCTGCGAAAGTCATTGACTGCACCTGCATGGAGTGATGTTGAGCATTTCACAGATTCCTAACTTTCGAGATTGTATTATCTACCAGCAGTGATCTATATCATAAGACAAGCCTAAGTTTTACTATTGATACCTGATCAATTTTACACATATACATGCGCATAAACTCTAGAAAGTACTGGCATTTCCTGCTGCTGTCCAGGTATTTCCGTTACTTTTCAAGCTCAGAAGTGATCATCAGGCCAAAGCATGTTATTTGTTATTATACAGGTTGACAAAAGATAATAGCCATTTATTGAGATTCTCCCTCTACTTACAGACTCCGTCCCGTTCTCTGGTGAGATTCGCCTAGTGACATGTACACAGAAATTCTGAATACATATTGCGCTATTATCGGTTCTCTTTTCTTGAAGGAAAGGTATTAAAGGATTCTGTAGTTTGTATTACATTAATTTGTGTTTTTATTGGAAGATTTACGGAAATTTTGTTGATTGGGCTCTGACCACAGCCGGTCCTTTTTCAGTTCTTATGGGTGCCTATAGTTGCGCCCTTTACTAATGCCATGGATCATAATAATTAGAAGTGTATGTGTGTAATAAGTTGCAATATTAAAGATGAAGTTGGGCAAATGAGTGAAGTTCAATATTGTAGAGGGGATATTCTTGATCAAACACCTCTGTACTATCAACAAACAACGCATTTAACTTATGGAGCCCTTTATAAATCAACATGAAAATAATATCACCACAAAGAAATAATAATGAATATACTGAATTATGTGGCTACAAAATTTCAGAGTGTGATTCAGACTTTTTTCTATACATTATTTATTGTCAACTTTTTCGACATGCTTGCGTTATACCTCATTATCATGATGAAGTTCAAGGTAGCGGTTATGTTAGAAAGACAGGCTATCTGAAATCATATAACTTACCATCTTAACCATTCTCACTAAGGTATTTTTGGATTGTCTACAATCAATGGTTTTGTTATATTATGTTTTGAATTTGGTTTCTATACAGAGGTTTTAATTAATGTGAGTGATCAAACTACTGTTTCTACAATCATATACCCGAAGGTTAGAATCATTCTTACCGACCATGGTGAAAGTAATGGGTTTCAGCAACAAAAATTATTGACTATTGTTTGCAATATTATAAACTTAAAACTTCGTTTATTAAGTACGTGAAATAAATTTCAACATTTTCCATGCCATAGTCAACTTGCTTGCAGTGGTACAGAATTGCGACTTGTACACGATCACTGCACATATATAATATTGTTACTCACAATATCAAAAACACCAATTCCAATAAATAATTATTCGATTTTACCTTTTTGTTTTATTATATCTCAGTAAAATCAAAAACTAGACAGTTGAACTGTAAATTTTTCTATGAAGCTCTTTTTCTCTCCGGAATTTAACAAACACAATCAACTATTGACATCAATAAATCACTAATAAAAACAAATCTATTAATTCTAATATAATCGGAGCGTATTTTGAGAAGAATATTGAATATTTTAGAGAAACAATAGCACGGAAAGACTTCATTAGTATAAAGCTGGTTATACTATTCAATTTGTAATGCTTGCAGTTACTCTCGCTATATACCACATCAACATGATTTAAGTTAATAAATGTCTCATTAAAATGATCTTCATTCTTAAAATGTTAAATAGATTACTGTCTATGGGGATTTATTTGGACTTTTTAGAGCGCTCAGGTGTCTCAAGAAGTTCACAGCATCCTTCTCAAGATCATAGGTGTTTTCTAATTATGTGAGAGCAAGTACTGAGATCACTTATAATAAATTAACCTTTTGAAATCTATTAGATATTTCTATGAAATTGTTGTAAAAATCATAATCAGCAAATATCTATATATCCATTCTTTTTTAAACATGGTTTTAGCAAATGTGGAAAGAATTATTGTTTTGAAGGGGGCAAAAGAGCGAATACCTCGGAGTGAGCGATACTCGGTTTTCTTGTGATCCAATCTGACCCTGAATTATGACGCTACAGCATCTGTCTGTCCCACCTGTCCCTGAGAGTACCCCCATCTTAAAGCTAATCTGCTTCAAACGAGGAGAAGTCTAGACCACTGTCAATGTATAAACGCTCGATACGGTATTACTCCAACAAGTTACAGCGCGACGCTAGACAAATCTCTTGATCAAGGTATAATTTACAGTGTTAAAGTAGGCCATGAGTGGTAAAGAATTACATTTAAGTCAAAATATTATGAATTTCTTTCAGTGATGCTACAAATAAATTCATGTTTCTAGTATAAATTTTCTAATTGGGTTATTGAAGTGGCAAGGATTTGTGAGGATCTGGTTAGACCTAAAACCAACACCTTGGCTGAACAAGCGAATAATGAAAAGTAAATATTAACATACTAGTCACCAATGTGGAGTATATCATCGCAACTCACTATAACGGATGTAATGGAACTGAGTACAGTAGCATGCATTCAAAATTGTTGTTATTCAACTTGCTCAGCTACCATCATAAGAAAGAATACTTGACATTCGGTGTGGAATATTTTGAGGTTTGGTAACCTAAAGGATCATTGCATTACTGCCGTTTGAAGTTACTTGTATCCACCTTGTGTCTTAGTCAAATTTTGTCTTGTTATCCTGTTTTGCAGCTTTTGCCGTAGTCTTCCGTAGTCACGGGTAGGTCTCTCTTTACTTTTTTAACAAGTTTTGCACTTCACAGATTTTCTAGAAAAAGCCGAAAGACTCTTTTGGTTCTTTTTTGTTTTTTTTTTTCGGTCGGCCATAATCATGATTTTCGCTTCAAGTTCATCATCCCCTGTTTTGAATAGCAAAATTGTGGCAAATTATTGGAAACTTGAGTCTCTTTGAGTTTGGTATTCATAGTAGTTGTGATGCGAGTTAGGACTTTGCTGGAAATTCCACTCTATACGACATACATTTTATAGCTGATTTTCATTGGTGGTATACTCATGTACATAGAAAGAAACAGAAAGCTAGTACAAGTATATACAGAAGAAAAGTATAAACTTTAAAAGAAATTACAGAGAAACGTTTGAGATGGACTATGGTATTAAGCTCTCAACTTCCTGTCACCATGCCCAAAATTGTGCCTTGTTTTTGAAAAAGATGGAAGCTGTCATAGCATGATAAAAAAAAAAGCGTTGTATGCGGTTGGGGCCCTTAAGATGCCCATAAAATCAAACTCCTACTGTAAGTTTTGAGTTCTGATTGGTGGCCAAATAAAACGAGCAAAAATATTGGTGCTGCATCAAGTATGACGGCCTGCTTGAGGACCAAAAAATCCCTTCCTCCATCCCGCCCACAAGAATTCACAAAATACTAATTATACCAGGCTAGGAATATACTACCTATAAAAGGAGATTTCCTTGATGTTCAAAGCTGCAGTTAAATATTTCTTTTTATAGGTATGATGCCGTACAAGATTGATTATGTACGAACCGAAAACGTAGCCGATCGTATTGCAATTCTAGGGACAGGGTATTTTGCTGGTGTTACAATATAGCTATAGGTGAAAACTAATTATGCGATATGAGATAACAACCGACAATGAAAGTTCAAGAAGGGGCAAACTATTTAAGCGCCCGGAGCTGAACAAGAACTTCTATATGTCTTCTAGAGAGGAAATCGTGTTGTGGCTCCAAGAGCTTGTCGTTTCAAGTATGCACAAGGACCGTTGTGGGATGGCATACGGTAAGCTCTCCAAGGCACGGACCACAAGACCCTCTCCTTAAGCAAAGAATTATATAGAACAAGAAAAGTGAACGTGACAACGAGTTTTTTATTATGAAAAAGAAACTAAATGTCATACTAAATGCGGCAATAAAAAGAAGGATACAAGTAAGTTACTGAGAGTAGGAAGTCTCATAATGAGGTCGGGTTAAAGTAGGGCGAGTTGCAAAACAAATTACAGGTATTAAAAGGTAAGAGACAAAATCAAAGCTCAAGAGTATAGAATTTTTTGTAAAGTATGCTGTCAATAGTTGTAGTAAATCGAGTAGGAGATGAAAGCTTGACGCTTTGAAATGGATGACTAAGTCCCATCAATATTCGTCCCGTTTTGAATCATGGATATACGAATGTCATTAAGTCTAGCAAACTTCGCATATTGTAATTATCATTATTAAACCTTCAACAGGTATACTTGAAAAGCCATAATACCATTGGTTTATGATCATCAAGTTTCTACTCTTTGCTGTTAAATTGACTCAAAAGGACTGCACTCTCAACCTGGTACATTAATTGACAGATTCGTCAAGTTCCTCAACATTTCATTTCATTGGTTGTAAATCTTGCAAAATCCCAAGAGTGCTTAGTACACATCATATTCTTCAACCCTTTTTTCTATATATTATTACTTTTTCCTGAATTCAAGTTATGATTTAAATTATATATTTCTATAATATTCCTACTATAGTCTGCATGTAAATACGCATTTGTTAGTGATTCCCCTCATTTTATTGCAAGATATCTCAAATGACTTTGGAAGACCGAACGGATAAGAAACCTTTTCAAGATTTACGACATTTATCTGGCATATGGCACACATGCTTTACACACTTGAATCAAGATCTGAAGCGGTTCCAGTCAAAGTTGTACAGTGGACGATTTGAATGCGGGACGGACATCCCATTGCTTCATGTGATAATTGTATCAAACAAGGCTGAACAAAAGAAATATCCACACTCAATGCTAGCTCCGTATTGCAACGCAATATTCCAACCAATATAATCGGGTATCTATACGTTCCTGTATATACATAAAGCATCAAGGGTGTAATTACAAAACTGTACAGTCAATTGATATATTTCTTACTCAAATAAGATAAGATTTTGACCAATGATAAAAATGAACTAAAACGAAGAATCAAAAAAATGTTAGAAATGCATAACTTGCTGTAGCACCTCAAAGGTTCTTAAGGCATAATTCAGGTATATTGAATTATATTGTAAATGTTGTCTACAAGTAAGGAGAAAAAAAAAAACGACAGAGGCACGGCAAATGAAGCAAGCATCATCCAAGTATCGGCTGTGGACACTGCTTCAGGTAGATTTGAGACGTTATGTAGAGGTAGGCAACGTAATCTAGGAATTGCAAGTGCAACGGTAATGATACGAGTAACAGGTGGTGCCAATAAGTCTAAGAGTGGCGGTAATAGAGTAGTTTTGAAAACAGGTTCTGAAACAACTAGAATGGCCTTTTCAATGCTTCATACAATATATGACAACTCGATAATACTTTTTATCGAAGAACAAAAGGTTTGTCATAACTTGAGACGCTTCCTCCTTTCTCCAAGGATTAGTAGTAAGAATTTGCTCATAAATTGGGGCACGAAGGGATTGAACCTTCTCCTTAGTCAGAATTGTACTAAGATTATACAATTTATCTACATAATTCGTTAACTATTTGGTAACAAAAGTAAGCACTAAACCTAAACCATGAGAGTTCTGGTTCTTTCTAGTATATATACTATACTATTCATGACGCAAGCTCTAAGTTTTCTGTTTTTTAGAGAATCGTGAAGAAAAACATAAATACTTGAAATAGTTATGAGCTGATATGCTAAGTCGCAAGTATAATGCAACAGGTTAACCAACAGTTGAGATTGTTTAACCACGTTTCGCTAAGTAAGGCAGTTGTTGTTCTCGCATGCTTCAAAATCAATTACACATGTATGTATTCAGTACCAAAGTAATGAATTCGCTTAAATCTATATATTAATGACAAAAATAATGCCACCATCACTATTCCAATAGGCCTATATCCTTTCAATATACGACTTATAATATAACGTGAATCTGTGAGAGTCCGTGGTGGGTACAAGACTGGCTATGTCTAATATATATTGTGTGATAGAAACTCCCAAAGCCTCAATGCAACACAAACCTGCTATAGCTGGCCTGAACACCAAACTGGCAAAAATCACTTGAATTGGTTCGCAGTATGATCGGCCAGTATAACGAGTATTGACCAAAAATATTGTGCAGACCAAAAAAAAAAAAAAGACGACCTAAGGGACCTAATTGAGCCTTTTGGGTTGAGCTGTACGAACTAAAAAGTAAATATTACAAGTATGCATTTTAGGTACATCGGATGTGCATATAGACGCTGTTATACATGCAAAGTGGTACTTGCACTAAAACAAGTTAAAATCAAAAAGAAAAAAAAAGTTAAAAAAAAATAAAAATAAAAATAAACCGAAAAACCAAAAAAAAAAAAAAAAAAAAAAAAAAAAAAAAAAAATGGTAAGCTTGTCTAGAAAAAAAAGCAAAATATCACCAGTATTTGAGTGATTCCAAACAAACTTAAAAAAACATACTTCAGAAGCATTTTAATAGATTTTTCTAGAGTACCGCTCAGTTCAGCATTGTTTGAATTTACATGTTCATTGGTTAATAATCATGCCATTCAATTAAACTTATCTGATAATGAAGAAACAAGATATCGCGGAGCATTCGGAGGAATAGAAAAGAAAAACTTTGGAAACACACAGGTATATCTTCCCAGGATGTAATAACTATAATTATTATAACAAGAAAATATGAACATTGTTTATCATAGGCTATTATTCCTTTTCTTTTGCTAGCAAACAATTCTATATAAACCCTTGGCTTCCCCATCATTTTTACACATTCACTTTTACACTTTTCCCACCTGGCAAGCCATGTCTCGCATTACTATCTAGACCAACTGATCTATTAGTTGTCTCCTATATTGACGCCAAAACTCAATTCTTTTTATTTTATTTAATGTCCCCTACAACATGCCTGCTTCTATCTCATCTACTACACCTATTCAAGACTCTCAACACATATCAATTGACTTTATAAACTATTGCTTTCCACAACGACAAGATCAGACTGACGCTTTAAGCACTAACGCGAAAGCCAATTCACTTACATCCCCCACACTTAGTGACTCTGGAAGTACATCCACCTTGCGTGACTCTTCATCAGCATCATCGTCACCCCTCTCTTACATGGACGGCCACCGCTACTCCATTGTTGGTGTTCCCGATGTGGCAGAAACTTCCAACTCTCCATCATCCATGGGCCTTGTTCCCCCTCCAGACATTTTCATGTATTCAATGCCCCCCAATGAAGTCAATTCAGCTTCCACCATGGGGGTGATTTCTCCCAGTTTGGCTTTTCCAGAATCCCGGAATTCCATTTTGCCCTCCCAGATGCCAATGGAAGACTTTATGCCCATCGACTACACTCTGCAACAGCAGCATCCTCACCACAGTTCTATCTCATCAATGTCAGAATCCCAAACTCCAAATCATCCTTCATCTTCAGGTCCAACTATTACCAACTCTTCAATTGAAATCATGCCACCAACTATGAGCTACGTTTCATTCAACCAATCTCAGCGGTCACCTCAACTTGATTATTTGAACGGTAATGCTCCAATCACTTCTGCGCCTAGATTCTCATTCAATATGCCCAGTATGAGTATGCCTTCAGAGAACGGTGTGGTTAAGCCCTACGAATTTTTCCCAAATGGGAGCAAACCTCGCACTGCAAATGACAACATAGAAAAGGGCTTCCGCCAGAATTTTTCGATAAAGATTGAGCAAGATGAACAACATCAGCTTGGTTTGGAAAACAGTATAAACACAAGGCAACTTGAGACTCTCGATTCTGCATGCCTAAGCAATCAAGACAGTGACAACCCTGCGAAGCGAAAGCGTTTAGCTCGACGACGACTCACCAAAAATCAAAAAATTGCCCACAATAAAATCGAAAAAAAGTATCGGACAAATATCAACGAAAAAATCTTTGGTCTTCAGGATTTAATATCGCCATCCTGGAAAGGACAGGCGGGTGAAGACGACATTGATGAAGACAGTGAAAGCAATTCCGCGTCTTCAGTTCCTACCAAGTGCAACGGTGGAGAAGAGTCATCTGGTGAAGACGAATATCAAGACAAAAAACTCAGCACATCATCTTCAAGGCCAAACAAAAGCAGTATACTTGAGCGAGCAGCAGAGTACATCAAGTATCTGAAAAACAGCAACAGCCAATTGAAGCAACGGAACACGGAACTCAAGGCTCAACTGATGAAACAAAAAAAATAGCTCAGGGAGAATGAAAGATTGTCAACTATCGTCTGATTAGAGATATGAGGAACTGGGCTCCTTATATCCCTGTGCACAATGGCCAAATATTAGTATAAGGTAACTTGAAGTTTTCTTAAGACCTAGAGTCGCAGTATTAACAGCCTTTGAAGGAAATTGAGAAAGTACTGTTAATTGACTACCTGGTAGATTTAGGGCAACTATCGCTCTTCCTAGTAGAAGTTTCTTCAATCAAGAGACTGGAGCGACCTCAGTAATCAAGTGCATGGCGTTTCATGCATTGTGACAGTACTTGAATCAAGTACATACCGAAAAATACTCCGCTACAGGTCACACTAGCCTTGGAATACGACAAGTTCTGAAATATTTAGCAATTGATTGAAGCATGAAGGCAGAACGGGCCTAGGAATTGAAGTCTCAACACTATATACCCATGTGAAATGGGTTGGTTTCTCAGTTCTGGAAAAGCCAAGAAGGGCAGCTAATGCTACCGAAAATGCCGACGGTCTCTGCGAATAGTTCAAAGCTTTATATGTTGTACGTTATTTTAGCCACTATAGAACTCTCTATTTGACGGTTTGAGGGCTATCGCAGGCATTACTTAACAAGGGAGTGATAACCGGAGAGCTTTGGTTAAAATTATCAGTTCAGCCAGGAGTAAGACGGATCAGATAATTAAAGCATAGCCGATTAAATAGTGTCTATAGGGATTGAAAAAAAATACGAGCGAGAATAATAACAAACCCCCAAAAAAAACGACGAAGATAGCTAGACACCTGTAACGTGATTTGTAGGTATGCCTATTTCTCAACTATAGAGTTTAGAACCATGCCAGTTACCGTTCTTTGGAGAAAGAAAAATCATTTGTATAACAACCTTGGCTCTTGTTCTACCCCACAATTGTCCATGTTTTAGGCTTCAAAAGTTGCCTTTTTAACGAAACAACCTTATAACATCAAATCCAGTGAAACCCTTATCGTATCACGTGAAAGATTCCTACTTGAGTAGTTCTGAGCACAACTGATTTTTTTCAAACTGGGTATAAATGCTCCCACAAAAGTAAATTTTCACTTTTCCTTGAAATCCTTTTTACTATAAGGTGCCTTTTGGCCCTAGGGATCTCAATGAATTCAAGTCAGCCCAGATATAAGGTAAGCCCTAATGCTTGTTATAAAGATTAAAAGCACAAACATAGATTTGAGTGATGAGATCGAGCCTTCGGCTCACGCTATTAAACCCAGCTCTTCGATTATTATTTATTCACATGAGAACAACTGTTTCATTATAACTGACCACATCCATGTTTGTGCTTGAGAATCTTGAAATATTCTTGCCACATAAAGAGATTTACTAACTGAAGATAGATATTTTTGATTAGTTTGAATTGCTATATCTTTAATATATCTGATTGACATTATTGTGATTCTACATGATCCTTACTTGAAGGTTTGGAAGTTCGTAAAAGCAGGTCTCAGGTGCTTATTTAGTAACGTTGACTACGTATTCCTTTTCTTCGGAACCATCGGTCAATACTCCAGCCGACTTCAGTATAGAAATAGTTTTGTCAACAAGTGCTGGATCAACGATTGTGGTATCCTTGACAAAAGTAACCGTCTGCAACCAAGCTCTGGCATCCTCAGCAGAGTAGTCCAAGTTGCTAGAGATATACTCCACAGCTTCATCATGATGATTATTGAAGTACTCGATCCCCTCGTTGACGCTCGCCAAAAAACCTGAAACAGCTGCCTTATTAGATTCAATAGATTCGGTGGAGGCAGTCACCACCCAGGAGGGCCAGGGCGTGTAGATTTGACCAATCTGTTTGATCTCCTTGTTGTCGTAGTATTTCTTGGTAGTAAACACTTCCCACATAAATGCATCGCAAGGTGCAACCGAACCAGTTTGGTTAACACCATCACGAAGATTCTTGAAGTTGTCAAGGATCTCAAACTTGAACTCTTCTTTCCAGTTTTTCTGGGTAGCGAGGACAAAAGGCATGACGTATGACCCACTAAAATAATGTGGTTAGTAATGCTTAGAATTCAAGCCAACTCCATCTTGACCAACCTTCCAATGCGACTAATTCCAATATTTTTGCCTTGAATATCATCTTCAGATGTCAAATCATTACGGTTGATACCAGTGCTGATTGCCCAGCCTAAAAAAAACGGTTAGAAGAGTTCTTCTGTGCCTTGAAGTACATACATAGAGGAGATTGAACATAGGTTCCAACAAGTTTGTACCAATCAGAACCCTTTCCAATGCCAGCAATGAAAGCTTCAGTCAAACCAATAGCAACATCTATAACACAAAATTAGTATGAATATTCGTACCGGCTAATCCTAACTCACCAATGGATTTGTCTTTCAGACTTTGAATAAGATGTCCAGAACCAGAAGGAAACGGAAGAAACTCAATCTCCACTCCATTCTTGGCGTAGTAGCCCTGTTCTCGAGCGAAAAAAAGGGGTGTAGAGAAATGCTCAGGGACGTATCCCACTTTAAGCCTAGGTAGCGCCATTGTAGAAAATTGTTTACGAGCAATTGACCACGCCATAACGTAGAGAGTAAGAAGAAAAGTCGGTGTCAGTGACTTTGAAGTAGGTATAGATAGATTCGACTAAATATTACAAACCTAACCCTCTAACTGTCTCGAAGTGAGTTATAGTGTTCTCCAAGGCCGAAGCTGTGCTTGTAGTATGCGAGCTTGAGCTCTGGCTTTTTGCCTTCTTCATTGGCAATAAATGGTGATTGCCCACTAATAAGAACACTGATACAGCAATCAAATAGTTGAGCAAATGCAGTGATCTCCAAGTCTCCGCCCCAGATAGCGGTTGATTCGAGCTCCACGCAGTAAGGCTCTATTTCGCGCATGGTCAACGTGCTCTCGTCAAACAAGTATGGGCTGAAATCATTTGGATGCTTGCGAATGTGATTTGCCGCTTCAGTTCTCAGCTCTTGGACGGTTTTGGATACGTTATGTCGAATTTTCAATTGATCACTAATTGAAGCGAACAAACAGTGACCATCAGCAGGCACTTCGTATTGTGTGAGGCCGCGAATGTTGCAAATAGAACTCATATTTTCCAGTTCAATTTTGCGTAGATCTGGTTGAAGGGCAGCCTCTGCAGCAGCTTCCTCCGACAATTTTTGTGCCGCTGCTTCGCGAGCTGCGATTTTTTCCTTTCTTCTATTGCGCTTCGCCTTTGGAGCGGCAGACTCTTGATCTTGATCTTTCTTTGCAGCCTTTGCGGCTTTCGCAGCCTGTTCAGCTTCTTGCTGCTCTTCTTTCTCTCGTTCCATCTGAGCCAAGAGCTTTTCTGGTGAAAACTCATCTTCACTCGCATCTTCATCTTCTCCATCTTTCTGGGAATCGGTAGGAGCTTGACCTCCAGACAAAGTCTATACAATTTTGATTAGAATCCGTTTATCAGAATTAACCACATCTGGAACTTACCTCTAGCTCTGAACGATGCTTTTCTTTAAGCGCAGCTTCCATGTCCTCGATCTGCTTCAAAATTTCCTTTTTTTTTCGTTTCTCTCCTTTGGTGGCTTGCTTCTTCATATTTGTAGTTGTATTAACCAGTTCTCTCTGCTCCTTTCTATGGCGAGCCAGCATTTCTGCTTCATTCTCCTGCGAGGTGCCATCTATCGTGCTCATCTCTATGATCTATAGGTCTAATTCCAGTGTTGTTTATGTGATTATTTTAGATAGGCTTATGTTGAAATTAATTTACTTTTCACCGCATTACCCTACCTAAAGGTTTCAACCAAATGTATGAACCAATTATTTTCCAAAAATCTTTCAACCACACCATACAACTTAGTCGTCCACTCGCGCCAAAATGTTCGGTTCTACCGTAGCTAAGTTGCGACTTCTGAAAGGTTCTCCTGCAACACGGTTTGGTAGCTTAGCTATAAAATCTGTTGTGGGCAGTATTTCTCCCAGATCTGGTTTGATTGCAAGATCAAACTCAACGGCTACTTCTTCTTCTTCAGAGCCAACTCATACCAATGATTCTGCTGGGCAATCCAAGCCGCGCTCCAATTTCCGTCCACCTCGAAGATCTCCACGAATGTCTGTTGAGGATCGGGCTGCTTTAGAGGCTAAGTACGGAGAGATTGATCAGCTTTTGACCAGCAATAAAGTTGCAGAGGCATCAGCTCTTTTTACGGAAGTTTACAAACCTGAAGCGTCTTTCGTTTTGAGATATTACAACGAAGAAGACCGATCCAATCGATTGTATATCAAGTTGTTTAATAAGGTACTGAGTGCTCATCAACGCGGTCAAGATGAAGGCGTCATTCCTCTTCGTGATCTGTTTATCAAGTATCTTGAGGGAAAGCTTCTTTTCGGCTGGATGTGTTCAGAGGTAATATTTTACGAAATTTCACAGGGACGTGCCAGTCAAGGTCTGGAAGTGTGGGTTAAGTTTTGGGAAGCTCTGGGCGATCTTACCAGAGTTCGAGAGCTTGACAATAGGGAGGCTGCACATGCCGCGATGATCGCCTACATTGGCAACTGTTTGAGCGAAACTTCTCAGCCAGTTGCTAAGATTGCTCTTTATCTTGTTCCTCTTGAAACAGTTCCCGACGACAGTGAAGTTCTTAATTTGTTTCGCTCATCAAAATACCGATTTGATCAGGAATTCATTAATGCAGTTATTGATGGCCTTAGGGCAATCCGCATGGAGAACCTCAACCCTGCTGATGTTGACTTTCTCAACTCTCTCCCAGTTGACCGCCCTTTGGAGCTCGAACACCGTTACGCTGAATGCAAGCAGCATGCTTTGACCACAGGAGCTGCACTTGCTGAAAGCACATTTGCTCGTTTCATTTTTTGCTTTGCTGAATCTGGTAGAACACAGCAAGCTTTTGATGTTTGGAATGATCTCACTCAGAGTGGAATAACTCCATCTGTACAGTCGTGGAATATGCTTCTTAAGGCGGCTGCGCTTTCAAAAGAACAGAGCGTGGCTGTTACCGAGGCTATTTTCTCTAAGATGGAGCAAGCTGGTGTTAGTCCAAATTCTGATTCATACGGCACTTTGATTGATGTATACTTCAAATCTGGTCAGCCTGAAACTGCAATGGAAATTTTTGAAAAAATCCAAAAAGGTGAGATCAACGTTGCGACCAATCTTAAGATCTTCAATGTGATGTTAAATGGTCTCCTTAATTCTGGGTTTGACAAGATGGCTCGAGATCTTCTTGATGAAGGAATTCAGCAGGGTCTCTCTCCTGATGTTATTGCTTTCAACACATTCATCAAAACTTACCTTAAGCAAAAGCGATACGCTGAAGTTGATGCAATGCTCACTCTGATGACCGAAAACGGTGTTACCCCTAATGTTGCCACTTATACAAATGTTATTGACAGCATGTATAAGTCTGCCAATACCAAAAACATCAACCCTGAGGCTTACGTGGGAGAACTTGTGAAGGATATGAACAGTAACGGCATCCGCACAAATACATCAACAATCACTGCCATTATCGATGGTCTTGCCAAATCTGGCAGTGGCACCAAAGCTGCGCACGATTTATACGAGCTCATGAAGCGGAAGCGCTTGCGACCCAACATCCGCACATTCACTGCTCTTATTAATGGTGAAATCCTGGCAGGTAACATGAATCAGGCTGTCGATTATTTCAACCAAATGCGTCAGTTCAACATTTCCAAACCCACTGCAAGCTACAATCAAATGATTCGTGGTTTTGCTAACAGAGGAATTATTGACCAATGTATGGAATACTTCAGATTGGCAGTGAGTGATCGCAAGGCTCCTCTGAACCGCTACACATATACTTTTGCTCTCCAGGGCTGTATCAATGCTCGCGATTGGGACTCTGCTAAGGAAGTTATTAAAGAGCTCAACAAGGAACCCAAGGACTTTTTTGTTGGTCGTCCATTGGCGAAGCTGCTTGCTGAGCTTTCCAAGGAAGGAATCAAAGTCCCAACCTTCCAGACATCTAAAGTAGAGGAGCAGGAGCCCGACCAGGAAGAGAGTCAACTGTAAGTAATTAGTTAGACTGTCAAACTTTCTGTAAATATCAACTGTATATAGTATTGAATGTTTCATTTGTTTCTTGTATTAGTTTTACTTGCCACATCTATGTGCTCAACTTGGCTGAAAATGCCCTTGCTGACTAAAATTCCATAAATAATAGCTAACTAGACAGGTAAACTGGCTTAATAGGCCTATAAGTTACCGTCTTTTCAACAAAATTAATTAGGCCGACTTGAAGTTATTGAAGAATTTCTATAGATACAGACTCTTCACTTAGAAGTTCAACAATTTTTGGGTTATATAGCAAGTCCTTAATAATTGAATGAAAAGTCCAAGCTCAGGTATTTAGAGCGCGCTACTATTTTTCATTCAATCTTCAATTGTAAATAATGTACTTTCATGAATTCATTCCATAATTGTCTAATCACTACCTGCAAAAAGTCTGGGCTGCGAAACCCCGGTAGATGTAGAAATGCAATTGGGTGCCTCCAGTTTCAAAGTCTTTTCTAACAATATATTAAACCTTAGTACTATAGTACTTATCATCTTTGGAATTTTCTATAATGTACTGAGCTTGACATATATAAGTTACTCTGTAGTTAGCTAGAGCTTTAGAATATAGTTCACCAGTGGCTCTTGACTTGTTTGAAAAGTGGAGCTTAAGATGATAAATAGTATTATGTGCACATTTTTTGGGCGGAGTATCGTTATTGAACCCTGATATTTCTGACTTGACCAGCAGTTGAGAATGTATAATAGATTTCTTTTTCTAAAACTATAGTCTGGGTTCATAAGAAGCGTATTCTTCAATAGAAACGCCTCAATTTTTCAATTTCAAACCCTATATAGAATACCAATGTCATCTACCATAGTAAACGAGGGTCATTGATGTCTTTTTTACAACAATGGTTACTTTCACCATGCTATGACATAGGACTTGAATCTTGAGTTAAAGGCACACTGGAACTTCTGTAGATTTACTATTTGCAATATCATACCTACACATTATGAAAGTGGAACGAACTAATACATTAACTTGCTACTGGGTCTAGAACAGTCTGAAAATTCATTCAAGGTTTTATTCTTCAAGAATGCTAGGTTGCAACTAATACTATGCACGTTTTCCTTTATTCACAAGAGTTGGGCAAACTCTTAAGCCAACTATCAACTAATATCGCCAACATAGCAGTTACGTTGCAATTATTCATTTGAATCAAACAAGAAAAGTGTTGATCACAGTCAGTCATTGTGGCTTTATTGTTACACAATCCCATTGAAGAAAGTTTTCTAGTGGAAAATTGATTTGCTTGCCACCAGATCAATGCTTCGTGTTTTAACCGCTGAATTCAGACTATTTTTTCAGCAAAATCTATTATAGATCTCGATTGTAAAATCTTTAGATTCTAAAATAATATTTTACTGAGTGGTTCAAATTTGTTGCAAGCTACAGTCAATACAGTGGCCCACATCAGTTGAAATTTGGAGAAACAGGAAAAAAGAATATCATGACTACAGTGCATGTTCTAAGTAAAACCAAGAGAATCTTGATAAAATACATTGCCTCTCATTCAATAGGTAGTCTGAAAAGTTAGGTCTACATTAAACATCCCATCATTGTCTTCTGCCTGTATTCTGAACACGCTCATGATGTTTAAAGATCAATAGATCCTATATTATAATTTCCAAGCATCGTTAAGTCAACCATAGTCAGCATGTGATTGTAACCAGTGTCAATGATAGCTAAGAAAGGGCTATATCAAGCCTTCAAGTCTCACTAATAAACGACACCACTGAAAAAAGCTAGGTAGGAAGAATTGTTCCCAGTTATAGCATTAAGAACCGTACGTATGGTTCACGAGATTTCCCAATCGATGGCTTTTACGTAAAACTTGCTTTCTTCTATCTTGAAGTCTACTATTTCATGTTCTAAGTAGTAGCAGGAATTGTCTACGGCATACATACTCGGTTCTGTCATTTGAGAGACTGTAAAAGGTTTCACTATAAGGCAAAAAAGAGTTTGAAAAAACAACTATTAGTTAAAATTACTTTTTTGAAGGTCAGTTGCATATGTATATATAATCCTAACCTTATGTTTCCTGTAGAAATAACTAGAAAATGCCTAAAAGCCTAATTAAGTTTAGTCTAAAGTGAGAAAAAAAGCAAAAAAAAATATATAAATGTAAGCTATAACACACGTACATCATAAAATATTAATACCCAATGAGTACTTTGCAATGTCACCCAAATTTTTCTTTTTATGCCATCACAATAAAAGAAGTTTGGTAAAATGTGGAACAACTTTGGCTGTTTGAGGAACTATTGTATACGTTGCATAGGTAAAAGCTGGTTAAGTAATGGTCATGACTGGTGAGGCTGAGGCAGTGCTGTGATATTTTACTCCTCCAGAGTTTTTACGAATTATCTGAGCTGACTCGGCTTGAGATATCTACACCTTTGAAAAAGCTCTGGAAAATTTCAAGGACAAAGCTAGTGGAGTGACCGAAAAGCTCGGTAGTGACATTATATGGGCTCACCTTCCCTTCGATACTCTTAGCAGACCCCTCTACGGGGTTTGATTACTATGGTGAAACTAGTCTGTTTGATTTTACCACAAGTTCTTGTTCAAGTATCTTGATTATAGATATATTCTTTCTCTGATTGAAAATAGCCGCTGATGGGGTTTGAAAGAAAGATCTGGAGAAATTATTACAAATGCTATAATTCTTCACATGGTTACAGATGTTCAGCTGGCTCAATAAAGTGAATGCTGAAAGAACAGAAGATGTAAGATGTGTTACAATTAAGCGCCATTGTATGACTTTCAGCAAGAGATCATTGTTACAAAGGTTTTGCCTAAAATACTTGGTCTAAGTTGATACTTTCTATCTGCTAATATGGCGGTAAAAGAGTCTTGTCATTTAACTGCAAGTCAAGGACATGTGTGCTATACGTGTAACTAAAAATATTATAACTAATGATAAAACTATTAAGCTGTAAATCAATTGTTAATTTAGCAAAATTTAAGATGATTATTTGTGTTCCAGAACCCTTAACAAGTCAGATCGATAGTGAAGTCTTCATAACTTTACTTTCACACAAGTGAAAACTATTTAATTCTTTACCAGATATATATATATGACTTATCTTTCATTCAAAATGATTGTAGCTTAGTTAATTTTTTGAAAGTTCTTTCAGGAGAGTAACTGCAAATGACCATAGGCATAACTTCTTTTTCTCTCTTGTGACTTCCAGTTAAATAAAAAGTTTTTGAAGATTACAGGATACCAGTAATTTAAATTGCATATTCATTTATTTTGTTTGTGTCCCTGAATTTTGCTTTCACTTTTTAGTAACCATAGCTAGTAACTGATTTCTCTAGAACATCTTGGAGTTAGAACATCCACTAAGCAACCGGCGGCAGAAAAAAGGGCTAAAAATTGTAAACTATATGTTTGAGAGGGGGCTTAATTAATCTGGGAATTTTTATTAAAGTGGGTGGGTTTGAAAATTATTCAGATGCTACTAGCGACAGTATCAACAATAGGAAGACAACAATTAGAAACAACCAAAATCTATCTTTGTTGCTGATTTTGGCAATATTTAATGATTTACTGAAATTTGATATAATCAACTTGATTATCAATTTTTTAAGTGCGGTAGAATTGTAAAAAGCCTGGTAGAAAAGGATGGACTTGTCATTTTTAGCTAGCTATATTAAATGCTGGAATACAAACTTACAATCAACCCCTAAAAATACTACTAAGTTATTCTGACAATTATTAAGCCCTTTAAATTTGTTGTTAGAGAATAACGAGAAATTATTTAGTATTATACTTATTCTATATGATAATGATTATAAAACAATTCAAGTCTAACAATCTCTAATGTTGATCATTTGCATTCACTATTTGGTATGGTTGGTTAAAGTCGTCACACAATCATTTCTGCCATACGCTTCTCTAAAAGCATTACCGAATCTAAAGAAATAATAACTTAAATTCACTTTTGAAGATCATTTGTTGCCTATTGCTTTGTTTCTTATTCTAGTTTTGGAATTTCAGTATGTGCATCCAACAGATACATTAACGATGTACTCATTTGAAATGCACCAGTAACAAAAATGTAGTATGTGCTTCATGAAAACAGTAAAAGGAAATATAATAGCTAGCAAATTTTCATAGTCAAGACATGGAGTCATATCGAAGTAGAAGAATTCCAAGCTGAATTGTGAAAAGAATTGGCATTCTCATAAATCGGAGTCTTATCGCTAGCTGAAGAATATCTTTAATGGTTTTAATATCACTTTTTTAACATTCAAATGTTATGCTTAAAATAGTCCAGTATGTAATAAATTCAAAGGAATTCTATCATTCACTGAAATAAAACTTTGAGAAAAAAGTTAAATTTTTAATCATTTTGAACAATAGTAATAATAACCTAATTTTTCTCCTGCTATTGTTCGAGTTGTTTTGTGCTAAGTGGTACCAACTAAGTGTGGAGAATTAAGCATGATGATTAAACCTAATTATTGAGATACTTGTATATTTCACCTTAAAATTGATGTACACAGCTTGCATTAAGTTCAATAACCACTCCTCTATCAAACCTTGCGGTGGTAAAGGTTGAGAAGTGACAGATAGAAATGTAAACTGTCTATTATCAAGTACTAAGGTTTTTGACAGATTGTCCCATGCATTTGACAAACCCCAAAAAATCAATTAAGTTATCTTAGACTTGCTTATTTCTCTAGTTGGAAGTCTCACTTTTGCCACCGCTGTTATAGTTAGGCCTAATTAATCCAAGGTCTCCTTCATTTGGGTGCAATTGATGAAGGATTAGTCCATTATCAACAATTTATTCAAGAACTTGGATAGTTAAAATACGCTCAGATAAAAGATTTGATACATTCATGAATTCATATGAATTCAGTACATAACTCATAATGGGCGAAAAATATTCTCCTAGGTTCGAAAAAGGCAAATACTTCTCTCATAAGTATTTCAAACTTCTGGTTTTGCCAAAACCAGGAGGTCAACCAACATAGTCATGATTGATTTGTGTCTCAAGGATTTCTGCCAGGTGTTTTAAGTAATAAGAATTTGAAATAAAGAAGTATTATACATCTTGAAGGCAATATTAAATGTGATGCATGTCAACCATCTTTTATTTTAAGTTATAAAGTGCAACAGGGACAAAATTTTACAAGCATTTCGATTCGAAACCTTGCCAAAAAAAGCAATCCCTCAACAATAAACTTTGAATTTAGATTGTATTGGCTTCATATAATTATTGGAGAACTACGTGATTATAAAGAAACTGTCAACTTTATTTACAATTGCTTTCACATGGATCTGTGCTTTGTAAATACAGCCCATAGTCTCGGTCTTCTCGGTCTGACTTGAAAAAGTTGAAACTAGACATTTTTTGGCCAGTGAAGTTAAGAAAGATAAGTCATGAATGGAAAGTATCTTATAAATCTCTATTGGCTTATAAGTATTATATTCCCGTGGGTATTATGATATAGCGCTTCATGACTATGATATAGGCCTATATGGCTATTCTGCTCGAATCATTTGAAAACTATCATGGGGTAACGTAGAATTTGACACTTGAGCTTGAGCTTCCGAATGCTATCAATCAATCATTACCAATCATTTTGCTGTCTCCTTAGCAACTGCTTCAGTGTCGCCTGCTCCTTGATAACCACTTTCATCAGCTTTGTCTGTTGGGCTTTCAGGTCTTGTACAGCACCAATTGCACATTCTGCTTTGCAAATTCTAGCATATACTGCCAAATGAGAGCTGCGCGAGGTCTGTCGCAGTCTGAGTGCTCCTTGTTTGAATTTCTATCAGATTAGCATAACTGGCTACATTTTAACAATAAATACTACTCTAGAAAGCTTTGAAGTTGGTTGGAACGACTTCAACTTAATCCCACCACCTAGGCTCGAGTCCAGAATTTTTGATAATCGTATAACTTGGTCAATGCTCTCCTTTATATTTACAAAAGCAGGAGATCCACAATCTGAACCAATGGCATATGGCTCATGAGCACTACGAGCCCAGCTAATCAGGTCTCTCTGTGCCAACTCACTCATTCCCTGTGCTATTTGATGTGATATAATATCGGTAAAGTGAGGGAGGACCTCATGGCTAAGCAATTGTTGAGCTTCAATTTTCTTATGCCCTTCTTCAAACAAGAATGACTCGTTTAGGGCTTTCTCTGTATCGTGAGACATGAATACGGATGTCGCTTTGAAAATTGATGTCGTTTTTGGTTGTAGAGTGTGGGGAGAATAGAGCTTCGCTTCAAAATACCTTCTATCCGACCCCTTGCCCTGCTCTTCTGACCTCAACCACCGACACCAAACTGAAGCCCAGTTTTTGGTATTCTCTTGCGAAACCTCAACACCCTGCAGTGTGTCTCGATACAGGTTGTTTTTTTAAAAGCCATCAACCCTGAATACAGCAGGTCCTAGTTGAAATGACAGAGGAAGTTCAATCTCGACCGCGCAGGTCAAGTTCAGTCGCAAGTTCAGATACATTGGAAGCTTCGCTAAAACCAGACCAGACCAAAGGGAAGAAAAAGAGCAAGCCAGGACGGCCAGGAAGACCTAAACTCCATCTTGATGAGGGCACCGATGTTGCAGTGGCTGACCTTAACCGCTCTGCCGTCGCAAATGGACCAAACTCTACCCATTCAGTTAATGAGGTAATCCCTAAGGTTTGGATCATCTCAAACTTTAGCATCCCAGTGATGGCACAAGTTGCATTTAGCACTCTGAAAAAGGGCGACAAAGTTGTAATTGGATGCTGTCCAGGTGGTGATAATGAACCTGCGTTGTTGAGAAAAGCGGACAGGATCAGACAAAGATTTCCTGACAGATGCATAGTTGTTGAATTAGATGTTAGGTGAGTTGGAACTATGTGTTGGTCTAAGATGGCTTGATACTAACAAGCTAGAAATCGCGCTTTGTGCGAGAGTACTGTTTCAAAGGCTATCGTTCAGTTTGGGCGGATAGACATTGTTGTCAAGTAAGTCAGTGCTGTTTGTGTTTGAATCAACTGGGCTAATACTAGTAGCTGTACGAATCGAGTATATATTGGAGCACTTGAGGAAGTAGAAGAGTGGCACATGAGAGGTCAAATGGATCAGACATTTTATGGGGCTGTCAACTTGATTCAGGCTGCATTACCGTTGATGAGGAAACAGTTCTTTGGACATTTTGTCAACGTTGCAGATGTTACAGGTAACATTGGAACTCCAGCGCTTTCCCTGTTATCTGGTGCCATGCATGCCTTGGAAGGCTATTTGGAGGCTCTCGCATGCGAGGTGGCCCCTTTTAACATTAAAGTTACGATTGTGGAAAGTCCTATGGAAGTTACTTTACTTACGACACCGTTGATATTGTCTGAACAACTTCCTCAGTATGGCCCCGAAACCCAGGCAGGCAAGCTGAGAGAGATTCTGAACAAGACAACTGAATTTCCAGATATTGCATTCAAAAACACTGTGCACACAGTAGTATCCATTGGTGGCTTGGAGAACCCACCAGGGAGAATCGTGGTTGGAAAGGACGCCATCAACCAGATCAAAGATAAACTTGCACTGCTTAGCGAGGACTTGGAAGAGTTCTCCGCAGTAAGTATATCTGCAGACTACGAGGATTACAATATATTAAAAGACGTGGGATAAGCTTGTCAAGAAGAATGGCATGATGTATGGGAAGGAAGCTATGGTTTCGACTAACAAAGGTTCTGGGTTTCTTCAGTGGACAAGAGCGGGACAGGGTACCTTGGAGGTGCGGCAGTTCAAAGGCCAAGTATATGAATTTTCACTTCGGACGCCCACCTGGAGCCACCATTATGACAGCATTTGTTAATAGGCATAAGTGAGACTGCGAATCTATACCATATATATATATATATATATGGTAGCAACTTGGCTGCCGGGTCTACATGTTCTTCTGTTGTTGTGTGATGTGATAGGAAGCCATGATGGCAGTTAACGCGAAACTCCACACGCGTATATAACACGAGAAATACACGAGCATGAGCATGTAGATTTTATGAGAAGGGAAGCCTATCCTAAATAGGAAATGCGCATTGTTTTTTGACAAATAGGTTAACGTTGTCATAGTTACTGATAGTTATTGTCTGGAGAAAATAACCATTTGGGTTAAGTTGACTACGTTGTATGCTAAATCTGCGCACGTGAGTTAACTACAATTGCTTAAAATGGAAATTAAGTTCGCTCAATTTGGTTATTAATGTGGTTGACTTTTGCTTGTTTGGTTTGTCGTCATGACACCGAAAAGGTGCTTTGATACTCAAAGTGGCATAATGTAAACAACACAACCTAAGTCAAAAATAAAAAAAAAAAAACACCGTCTTGAAAAAGTCACAACAACAACAACAACAACAACAACACCAACGATGTTTACATTTTCGTTTTGCTGATTGTTTATGTTTTGTTTTCAACCGTTTCTTTTTTGTTTATATTTCCCAAGATTTTTTTCTTCTACTCTTCTTGTTCTATCATAAATTTCAGTTCTTCTCCTTCTTCCTTCTCTTCTCCATCTCATTTCCCCCTAATACGAAACATCTAGTTGTGGATTGGTCCTCAAGATCATCAACACTTCATTTCTCGTACTCTCAATGGAACAGGTATGAATATGAACTCAATTAGCTCTTAGAGTTGAGTGCTAACCTTTATGTAGACTCGATATCAACGGACTGCTCGCAAGGTGGCCGATGAGAACACCACTGTGCTGCTAGGCAAGCAAGCCTCCTCTCGCATGCCTCCTGCTTCCAATGTGCGGGCAAAGGTCTTTGGTACCACCACAACCAATTCCGTTGGACTCACAGCAGCTCCTCGCCGAATGGTTTTAGGAACAGTTACCAATACCTCCGTAGCAGCTACGGCTCGGTCAGCTCTGAGTACAAAATCACAGGGATTGGAAAAACCTCCACAGAGGGTTTCTACTAGAAACAGTTCTAATGTCGACATTCACCCCGTTACAAATACTTCCACTACTCAAACATATTACAAGGCAAAGCCGAAACAAGCACAGACTACGCTTTCTAGCGAGGACACTGACTCCGACAGTCAAACTACAAAGGTCTCCTCAACCATCAGACAAAGCCAATCAGGATACATGAGAGAATCACATAATGCTACACATTACAGCGACGATACAGAAATTGAGACAGAAGGCACAGATGAAGAGGAAGACGACGATCTGGACTACGAAGAAAGCTCAGAGTTCCTCTCTCAAACTAAAATCACACATTCCAGAGTTGATATTTCTCCTTCTTCTACTGTGGACGCAGAGGAAGATGAATACGATATTACTGATGAAGAAATTGTCGATACTGAAGACCATGCTATGGTTCTTGGAACGGCTATGGAGTATCCTAGCTACCGCGTAACTATAGATTGCAGATCCGCTAGCAACCCAGAAGCCACCTACCCTGTGTGGGATGTCGCCACAAATCAAGAGCTTCTTCGCTTACAGGAAGAGTTCAAGGGCATGCCCGGCATTTTTGATGAGGACGACGAAGATACATATGATATTTCAATGGCTGCAGAATACAGCGATGACATCTTTGAGTACATGCGCGAACTTGAGGTGAGATACCGACCTGACCCAGGATATATGGAACGTCAGGGAGAAATTAACTGGTATAAAAGAGGGATTCTTATGGACTGGTTGGTTCGCATTCATGATCACTGTAATCTTCTTCCGGAAACTTTGTTTTTGACTGCCAATTACATCGATCGTTTCCTTTCCTTGAAGACAGTAGTTCAGGCTAAGCTCCAACTTGTTGGAATTGTTGCCCTGTTTGTGGCAGCAAAGTATGAGGAAATTACTTCACCCTCAGTTCAAGAAATTGCCTACATGGCAGATAATGAATACTCCATTGACGAAATTCTGCGAGCAGAGCGATACATGATTAATCTCTTTGAGTTCAACATGGGCTGGCCGGGTCCTATGTCGTTCCTCCGACGTTCGAGCAAAGCAGACGATTACGATAGCGATATTCGCACACTTGCCAAGTATCTACTTGAGATCACGATAATGGACCAAAGGTTTGTAGCTGCCCCTCCCTCATGGCTTGCAGCTGCCTCTCACTATCTGTCCCGTCAAATTCTGTCTCGCGGAAGCTGGACAAAAACGCACACATACTTCTCAGGGTACACAGAAGCACAACTGAAACCAGCAGTGGAAATCATGGTGTCTTGTTGCAAGACTGCCCAAACGCACCATCGCAGTATTTACAGAAAGTACAGCGATGCTCGCTTCAAGTGGGTATCCCTCCATGTTGCTGAGTGGATTTCTTCTGTTGCAAGATAAAATGGACACTGAACTTTCTTGCTCGCCGTGCTTGCTCACTCTCCTGTTAATTTAATCATTCACCCTTTTCCATGCCCATAGGCTCATAGTGGCCTCATCAGATTAATTCAAATACCCACGATCTTCTTTATATCTTCTTTGCCTCTTACTTTCTTTACATTCATTTCTTTGCATGCAGTTCTATTCCACAATTGTATGATCATTTCCTATTTATTTCCAACTATCAGTATGACACCATGAGCAAAATCTTCAACAACGTTGCCAGGAGTCTATTGAAAGCCTACATTCGTTAGAAATATTCTCTTTTGTGATTTCCGAATTACATTACACTTATATTTTTATTTGTTTGCCTTGTTTTGATTTGTTACTTTAGGTTTACAGTATACAACCTTTGTTTTTATTTTGAATCAACATTCCAAGCTGATCAATAAATGAGCTGTAGACACGATGATTTAGAAGGGATGGATTCAATCTGAGTGAGACTTGATATAAGTGGTATTTTGCCAACAGAGCAAATACTGAACCTAATTAACGACTTGATAGCTAGATCAGCGCCTTTTAATTTACTGGTTACATAGTTCTCCTTCTTAGATCTTGCTGGAAACATCAGTAATATGGATAATGAGGTGTAACTTTTGTTTGGATCATTATTGACTTCATGAAATGGTATCCAGAACAACCACCATGACAGTCATCATCAGCATTACGCACTAAATGTCTGAATAAGCTTTATATCATCTTTACGCTATTTGTGACCTCAGGTTTCATTGTCTACATTATTCTCAAAGTAATAAATGGACAAAGTAGTGCCGTACCTAAAAATCTAGACCATTCGCTTTCATCTCAAATGCTTTACAAGTACATGTCGAATCCAACTGTCGAGAGCGTTACGAGAAATGTTGCGACATTGATCAGCAAAATGGAAATTGGCACCACTTCTGCATAGTTCATTTTTATACAATCGCCCTCTCAGAGTTGTTGTTTTTTGTTTGTTTTTTTTTTAAAAAAAAAATTGACTCCAAGTGATTACAAAAAGACTCACAAGTGCAGGAAACCCATGGCACTAATGTTGTTAAATTCTAAGGCGTAGGTAGAGTTGTCAATTGTGCGCTGCAGATCTGTCAACATCTTGCAGCAAAAGGCTCCCATACTTTGGATGTGCCCTCGCTCCAATTATGGTGTAAGCGATCCTTTCACAAGCGAGTTGCGGGCTGTTGTAGCCGCCTACTCCAGGTTATCCACTTAGCGATCAGTAACTAGCAGGTACCCCTCCTATTTTAGTAGAAGCATGACTTGCAGCAAAGAGAACAACTGTTTTTTTTTTTTAGTATAGACTCAGGAAAGCAAGCAAACCTCCTGAATCCCAATTTTCTGGTCGGCCGATTTATATAGGACTATCGCAATTGTGTTATACTTAAGCGAACCCAGTGTGAGCACCCTAGGAAACAGTCGAGTTGATTTAATATTTTAAGCCGCAAGTCGGACAACTATAGCATCCCATCCCGAGTATTGAATAAAAATTAACTGGATTCAATTGTTGCAAACTGCATGCGCATTGCACTAACCTATGCTCAGAACGCAACCAACATTAATTCTCGTTATCTCGAAAAATATAAAAAGGTGCACCAACGATCAATAGTGAACTCGTTGAACCAGTACTTTCCTATAAGAAGGATATATCCAAGTGGTTAGGTGTCTATCGGTACAAGCTTTAGGCTCCAATCAAACATGTAGTTCAGAGTCCTTCTCCTCACAATTAAGGAGCACATATCATAAACATTATATTTCCTCCTTAGCGAGGGCCAGCGCAATCAAGCCCAGCAAAAATATTGCGTTTTTTACGCTGGTCAGTGCGAAGATTGCAGGTAATTAGGTATTTCCATATCAACATTACTGTCAGGAAACTGCAGCATTCTCTATATAAAGTTAAGTGAGTTCACACTGTCTAAAGTCTGAGCCCTAGGAATTTTTGCTCTAAAGCAGGTTGCTTGAAAAACAATCTTGCAGGCATAGTACTACGAAAGAGATCACATACTTGAAAAATAATTCAGTGAACGTCTTGGGTAAGAATAAACGAGCCAAGAACTAGTAAGCTTATATATATAAACAAAGATGAAGTGACCGAAAGTGAATCCAAGGGTTTTATGATGGTGATAATTATTCTGTATAGCAGATAAGCTATAATCCGTTGGGTTGGAAAAGAATTGAAAGGTTACAGTCTTCTACTAACAATGCTTTGTGAGACAGAGTGAACATATCCAGTATATGAAGCGGGCTGAAAAATACGTATTCATATAACTCTAAACCTAGGCTTGTTTCTCCAGCTGTGGAAGCTCCTATAATTTTATCGTATCGATCCAAAGTATGTTATATAGAGTTATATAAACTAATACACTTTGGACCTTGTGGCTTTCACCCCGGTTTCCCCTAGCCACCTTTCTCGCTTATTCTCAGGTTGCGCAAGACACTAAATTAAACTAAAATAAGAGTACGCGCATGTTTTAAAAGCCGTATACATATATGAAATGAGTGGCAGGCACAATCCGTCAAAACCTTAACAAGGCCAATGCAAGATGATGCCCAAAGTGGACATAATAGGCTAACATACTACTAGATTAGTTGTCAGAAAGGGCTTGTCATATAGAATATCTTGCCCCAGTCTGTCAAAATAAAATACAATAAAACTGCAAGTAAAGTACTCAGTCTATCCTTATTTTATTATTATTTTTTTTTGTTTACTTCGTCTTAAACAACACACACTCCTCCTTCTTCTGCTGTTCTTTCCTCTTGTTTACTTGGTTTTTATCATCTCGTACTGTTGAAATGGAAGAACAGGATCCAATCCCCACTAATCACATTTCTCGACCTCTGGTAAGTATAAATCAATTGTGATCTGCATGATCAACACTAACCAGTAAAGTTCGAAAACCATGACGATATCACAACTCCGATAGAACTCGAAATCACAGGTCAATTCCCAGCTTTCTTGGATACAGGTGTACTGTATCGTACCGGGCCGGGATCATTTTCGACCCCGTTGAAAGAAGGCTCTACAGATCCGTCTGAACAGCTTCATATAGGACATTGGTTTGACGGATTTACTCAAAACCACCGATTCACGTTTGAACGAGATGAAACCACCTCTGAATTCACAATCAAATACAACTCGCGTCACTCCACGGATGGCAAGAAAGCTAAAATCGCCAAATTGGGGTATGAAGTTGCAGGGGGATTCTCGCAAACTAATCCTCCCCGAAATGTTTGGGGATCAGAAGGAAAACCTAAATTCAATGTTCCTCCCTCGGCTGTAGACCCAAAAACAGGAATTCAGGTTGAAAAATTAATGGCAATTGGTGCCCTGCAACAACGCCCGCAGCAGCCTAGAACTCAAGATGCGAATGTGGGAGTAACTATAGAACCGAGGTGGCCCGGAAAGAACAGCGCCCCTTTTCTTGTCACCCGCACTGATGCTAATATATTACAAAGCTTGGATCCGGAGACCCTAGAGCCGCTAGAAACTTTTGACTGGTCAAAATTTGATCATAACCTGACAGGCCAAGTATCGGCTTCTCATTCTCAGGTAGATGCTGCGACGGAAGAAGAGTTCAATTTTATTCTTAGCCTTGGTCCTGCGCCAAGATACAAAGTGTTCAAAGCAAAAGGAACGGTCAACCCCAAAATTACGATTCTTGCAGAAATTACAGACGCACCGCCATGCCATCTGCACTCGTTCTTTCTCTCTAAAATGTACGTTATCCTCGGTGTTTGGCAAGCTGTTTACAAACACGGGGGTATTGAAGTCGCATTGAACGGAAATGTTGCAAGTGGCATTGACAAAGAGTGGAACCCTTCACTACCCGCAATCTTTTATGTCATTGATCGCGAGGGTAAGAAGGGTGTTATCAAGCGATTCCATGCACCAGCTCATTATTGCTTTCACACAATTTGTGCCTATGAAGAAGGTGACGACATTGTTTTGAGTTATTGTAAGCTCGATGGAAATGCACCAATATGGAAGTTTCAACTCAAGTATCTTCGGTCGCTACCTCGCTCGTTCACGGACTGTACTACGTACTATGCCCGGGCTAGACTTCCTAATGTGAGTGTTCCTGGCCCGCCTGGCCAACTAATTTTTGAGCATATGGGATGTGGAAAGCATAACATGGAACTGCCTCAGATCAACCCTGGCCATTACATGTCTCCCTACAGATATGTGTTTGGAATCCATTCACAAGATCTTAATAGTTTCCCATTCCATGGGCTGATTCGATATGACACCAATAAGGATACCCCTGAAGATGAGAGAGCTCTTGTCTGGGCACCTGAACACATATTTGCAGGGGAGCCTCTGTTTTTGCGAGATCCATCTCTTCCACCTTCTCCAGACAGCAAGACTGAATTACAGGGATTGATCCTAACTATGGTCTTTGATGCCACTGCTCAAGCTTCTGGACTGGTGGCCCTTAATCCAGCAACTATGAAGGAAGTTGCAAGAGCAATGATGCCCCGGGGTACCATTGCCTCAATGGGTTTCCATGGCTCATTTACTAGAAACGAATTTGCGTTCAGAACCAAGGTTTAATTATTAAAAAGTTGTTGATGAGAAAATTGTTTTAATGAATTAATTGCTAATTTTGTTATGTTTCATCGTGAAGACCCCCAAAGATAATTGACAAAACGGCTAGTTCTGGATTGTAGCGAGAAGTGAAGGCTTCGTAAAGAAATTTAAAGTGGAAATAAAATTACTCACCTTAGCCTCAATCAAAACTTTAACAGGCCTAGGAAGGGGGAGAGGCGAAGTCGATGTAAGTCTACATTTAGGGTGATTCAATACGTTTACATGTGAAACATATCACAACGGTTCATCAATTGCAATGGGGTCTACTGGCAGTTAGAGTGATCATGCAATTAGCGAAAAAAGAATTATCATGAGCTTCATCTGCTCATGACTTGATTGGACATAACAAAAATGTATTAAAACACCCCTCATTATTTAGTTCCATCACTCCAAGGATGAAAAGATAAAGAAACAAAACTTGTAGAAAAAAAGAAGTCAAACAAAAGAAAGGAAAAAAGAATCAGGTATCAGTTATTATCGCGTTTCGTCATGAAAGAAAAGAAAGAAGATGATGAAAGAGTCAATCAATGAAAGGCACGATTTTGGTTCTGTCGCGCTTTCATAGCTTCAATACGAGCCTTCAGCTGGACTGTCACTTCAGCAGCCCGCTTCCAATTTGATCCTGAGTTATCTTGCAACGAGTGCCCAGTCGCGCTGTTCTCGTCAACGTGACGACGGGTGCCATTGAAAGCTGGAATCGCGCTTTGGGTATCGCCATTGGATTGCACCGGATTGCGAACACCGTACCTCGTTGGCCCTCCAAACTGGTTAGTATCTTTAGTGACTTCCAGGGAACTCATAGTTTGCCGTGAATTAAGCGATCTTGCATCACTCAATGGCATGGTCGAAGACGTGGGAATAGTCGACTGCCGCGTTTGAGTTTGAACCTTGGTACGCCTGGGTGAGGTGAAACTCGAAGTTGCTGCCTTTGTTGGAGATAGTGATGAAACGGGTCTATCAAAGAGAACTGATGAATGTGACGATTGAGATTTCTTGAGTCTCTCTATCTCCTCCTCGAGTTGAGCTATCTTGTGTCTGCTTGAGTCAAGGTCTGATACGGCTCGTACCAGCTGCGTTTCCTTGCTCTTGATAGCCAGGATATCACGCGTATGCTCATCTGCCAGTTGGCTATTTGTAGACTGTAGGGTGTTGATCTCCTTCATAAGTCTGGCTTTCTCCGTGTTGTCCTCCTGGCGCTGCCAGGTCATGGTCTCTTTTTCTTGGTCCCACTTCGCCTTTTGCTCTCGCAACTGGTCCAGCTCTGCCTTCTCAGCAGCTGAAATGCCATTATCAACAGGTGGTGGTGCTTTTCCAGTCATAAGCGATCTTCCTGTTAAGCCTCTATTCATAGCGCCTGGTCTTTGCAATGAGGTAGCACCTGATGCAACCTCAGGGGCCTTTGATTTAAGAGCCCCATTCGCACCTGGACGACTTAGTTGCGAGGGCGGTTGGAGTGAAGAAGGTTTTGCTTGAGAAATGTCTGGGGTATCATCGTACTTGGGTCGCATGTTGGAAGGGGGAGGTGCAGCACTTGCTGGTCGTTTTCGCGTGAGACCAGATGCTGCTGCTCGGCTTGTACCACCAGGTTTAGATGCCGGGGGTCTCGCTTGAGCCGGAGGATTTTCTTTGCCTGGTTTAGCTTTAACTTCAGCTGTAGCATGATATTCCATGATTTTACCCTTCTTGATTTCATCCACGGATTCCAAGTAAGGTGTCATAGCTCTTTCTCCAATGAGCTTCATCACGACTCCCAAGACCTCTGCAGCTGCTGTGCGCACTGGTTCCTGAGTGTCTGCAAGAAGTTTCACGTTTGCTGTGACAATAGACTTGATTTCACCGGGCTTTGGCATAACCTTTGTAGTTGACAGGCATCGAGATAAGAACTTGGCAGTCTCAATTTTCACTTGAGGTGTTTTGTGCCCAAGGAACTCCAAAACTTCTTCCAAAATTTCCGATAGAGATCCTGTCTGGTAGACCGCATCCAAAGCTGATGTTAGAGCTTCAGTCACCGTTGCTTTCTTCTCCTTAAGTCGCTCCAGCATAGGATTGAGTACAGTAGGTGTATAGCGTGCAAAGTCCGACCTCAGCCCTTTAGCAAAACTCTCAATACAGTGTGCCGCTAGAGCTACCACCTGAATATTTGCATCCTTCATGCACTTTGCAAACAACCGCATAATGTCATTATAGTCTTCGGACTTGATTTTTGGCACATTGACAATTGGATAGACCTCTTCCAATGCTTCCTTTCTGTCCTTCCATTTCGTTGATGCTAATCTGGTTGCAAAATCGTTTGGTATTTTACCAGAAACTTCAGTTTCCTCTAGAAAGTCGAGAGAATTGTCTTCACTATCTTCGTCTTTGATTCCTCCTGTTGTCTTCTGTCCTGTTGATGAAAAGCCGCTTAACTGTTGTCGTTCCAATGCTTCTCGCTGAGATCTAAGATATCTCTCTTGATGAGGTGTTTGCCCTTTAAGCTTTTCAAATTCTTCGCCAAGCTCCTTCTGTTGAACAGGCTTCAAATCGGGCAAGATGGCATTACTAAAACCGTCTCCAAGCCATTTGTATAATTCAACAGCAAGGCCAGTTGCCTCTTTTCGCACATTCTTATCAGCATGAGAGAATAGTTTAGGAATCAGCTTCACCACTGGTTTTGGTGAAACTGTCTGAGCTCCAAAGACGCGATAGATTTCTGTCAAGCCAGCAGCTACACCTGCCACAAGCTTTGGAATCTTGTGTGAAAGAAAAGGAATCATATCTTCAACAACAGGTTCGGGGGTATCTAATTCAATGAACCACATTAATGCTTCAATGCCGTTTTGTTTCGTTCCTGCGCGAGTTGAACCAAGTGATTTTTCTGTTAATGGACCGACCACGCTTCCTCGAATTCTATGAATGTTAGAAAGAGCATTAATTTCATTGATGTTAACTTACCTTAAGCATGCTTCTGGGCCGCCAAACTCTAGGAATGCATTTAAGGAGCTGATTCCAGTTTCTTGTGCAACGACGTTAGAGTCGGTTACAATTTTCTTGTAAACGCCTGGATTATCTAGGAATGGGCGGAAGCACCCATCTGATTCACTTCCTGAGGAAATGAACTGCTTTCTCATCTCCTCGTATGCTGCTAGCCGTACTTTCCATATCTTTGTTATGTTAGTGATCTGAAATAATGTCGGTAAATGCGCTTACCTTATGACATGCCCTGTCAACCAGTGGCAGGGCAGAATAGTCTTCCTCTTGATCTGCCATTATTTTATATACCGATGCGTGAAATCAGTAAAACTTAGTGATGAGAAACTTGATATATTCACAAAATCGATGTGTTTGGTTATTTCAAAGTGTAAACGAAGATTGATTGATTGTTGACATTTTTGTTTTTGGGATAATAAATCGTTGCCAGGGCAACCAGTTTTTCGTCCAAAACTGGCCAAAATCATCTTGCAAACTCCCATTGACATCTGAAAACCTCGAAAAGCAGACGAAACAAGAAGCTTCACCAGGAATACCCATTCTTTGGGGCCAGTTTGAAATTCAACAAATAAATATTATATTTAAAGAGATTGTTTTCGAGACGTTGTCGTATTCACCCGTTTTCTACCCTCAATTTGGTTCTCTTTGGGTCATGGCTGGATTAAATACCATTCTTGTTACCAATATCAACCAGTTTTTAACGAGTTCGTTAAATCCACAATTCTTGTAAAAACAGCATCCATTTGGCATCTCCTAAGATTTTATCAAGTTTTTGGCGACTATATAAGGAGGATGAGTTTCAAGTACAACTTCATCAACTCATTAAAACCAAACAACAGTTTGTTTCATGACCCAACTTACCATGCTGCTACTTCGCTCAGTTTTGACTCTTGCACTACTCTGGAACCAAGTTGCCGGTAACAGTGATAGTGAAGATGATTGGTACAGCTTTCTTGTCCCCAGGACAAAGAATGACATATGCCAACCCTCTAGAACTGGCATGAAAGAATACTACGGCTTTCGAATCCAGCATCAGATCGTTGGTAGATTTCCTAATATTCGTCATACCCGTATATCTGAATGTGATCATAGCGAAGTTCAAGGATGGGATGCATATTACCCTTCTAGTCAAGGTCAAGACATTCAATGGGGCAAGAAGCTTTGCCAACAGGGCTTGGATGGGGAAGCATTGTGTGTGATCCTAGCTCGCACCAAGAAGATGGCTCGCAGGCACACTTCTCTGTTTATCCATGGCACATATATTGGCGGCCTTTTTCAGTGCCCTGGCCGCCTAGAGGATGATGAGTTTGAGTGCACCAATGCCAATGTGTTGCCCTTATATCCCTTGTATGCTGACGACCCTATCTTTGCTTTTGGCGAGGTACCTGATTTACGACATTTGGTTTTCAGAATTCCAATGGTAGCCACGGCTGATGAGAGTAACCCACTTGCTCCAGATATCATGCAATATGTTCGTGACCCCAAGTGGCATCAAGAGATAGACATTTATGAGAATTACGATTACACCGTGGATGAGCGCTCAAGGTTTTACCGTGCTTATGACGATATGTACACTCGGCTTGCTGCACATGCTCATGTTCCCCTTCGTTTGAACTTCCCTACTATCGCATCTCACTCAGTTGATAATGGTGATGGAATTGCTCGTCGCCTTGTTTATAAAAAGCCAATTCGCCGACTTTTTGAGCCTCATCTTTGGCTCACGAACGATATCCACCCAGCACCTTTGAGGGCTTTCGATGTTGAACCTTTAACAGACTCAGAACTTGCCGCATTAAGTACACAGACTACAAGTGATTTCAGACTTCCTTCCTTCCAGTTTGACCAACTTGCTACTATCATGGGTAAAACTAGTCCTCAAGAATGGCTCAAGTTGAAGCAGGATGTGGATACCATCTTCAAAAATGTGGTCGATACCATCCCATTTATTCCTCACCGAGACCCTCCTAACAATGTGACCGCTTACCTTAAGGCGCGAAGATTCAAAAAATGGTAACTCCAATAAATATGAATAAAACTTAATAAATAATAATAAATAGATAAGCTATATATCTTAGTTGTCATGAATCGGTTTCGTTTTCCTATCGACTGTGCTTGTCTTTACTCCTCAGGCAGCTCAAGCTTGAACCCCCAGTTCTCCTCGCCTTCCCGAACCTCGTAGTATTTCTTTAAATCGACACCGTGATACTCGTGTTGAACCATGTTGAACCATGGAAAAATGTGATTGAAAGTTGAAGAGTAAGTTGAGTTTCGAGCAGCAATTCTCTGGATCCAAGGTGGCAGGTCGGTTTCTCCATAAGGCTTGAGACCCTTTGACAGCCTCTCCTTCATTTCGTATCTGTCCTTCTTAACCTCGCGCTCGTTTTCCAAAACACCTTGGAATCTCATCGATGATCTGTTGTATGCATAAAAGAAGCCAGATGCAAAGCCAACTATTGTTGCAATTCTAACAGCACGACTGCTCACCACACGGCTCTTGCCCTCGGATTGAACGTGCTCACTCCAGTAGAGAAACAATGGAGCAGATCCTGTGAACAATGCCAATTTCAGGTAATCAGATCCTCGAAAATAGCGAACGACCTTGGTGAAGTGAGGGTCAATATCAATAAGCTATCCGGTCAGAAATTGAACGATGCCAGTGAAAACAAAAGCATGCATACTTCATACTCTCCCTGAGCAGGGGTAGTGTTCTTGAAAGCCTGAGCCATAGTTACTCTTACTCTCTTACACGAGGCGATGGTTGGATGGAGGATGTTGGTATAACTGGACCGATAGTGAACAAAAATGCTTAATCATACATGTGTAATCATTGAAAATATTGATACATACATTTAGGCCTACAGTTTACACTTTGAATCCGTTACACAAGCTGAATGGTGTAGTTCAACCTTGATGTCACAAAAAGCATATCACATTTATTAAATACATGACAACACAATTGACTACTTAACGGGAAGTAGCCTGGACCTTCTGCTGAGCACCCTTGGCGCCCTGCTTGGAGACCTTAGCACCCTTGTTCAGGGCAGCGTTCTTGGCCTTCTCAGCTCTCTTCTTAGACTCGGCATCCTTCTTCTTGTCCTTGCCGTCCTGGACAGCCTGAGCACGAGCAGCCTGACGGGCCTCGGGTCTCATGGAGCGCTTCTCCTTGATGACATCGAGGGAAGCACCGACAATAGCACGCTGCTGCTTGACAGTCTTGCGCGTGCGCTTCTTGTTGACCTCCTCAGTGATACCCTTCTTGTGCTTTCTGCGGTAAAGAACGGTCCAGGAGATTCTTCTGGGGTTCTTTCTCTGCTGGAAGAGAGAAGCAGTCTTGGAAGAGTAGAATCTGAAGATCTTAGAGTCACCTCTGACGAAGAGCTTGCCCTACAAAAGTGTGTGTTAGCGAGTTGTTGGATTTACAAATAAGGTCGGTTCAAAGTGAAAACATACTCTACCAGGGTAGATCTTGTTGCCGGAAAATGAGTCGATTTCGATCTTCATGTTGAACTACCTGAATAACAGTCAGCAAAAGGGATCAGGGCAAAAAATTACATGTAGGTTGAAGGCGAAGATGATGGTGTTGATGCAAAAGCTCGAAGGTCATTACGACGAGGTAGAAAGAGCGCAGGTCAATTTATAATTTCGCCATGACCTCGGACAGGTGCATTCTCATCTGGAAGGTATATTTGTTGAAGCATACGTACCTTGTCGTGATGTTGTCGTTGAAGGTGGAAGGTAAGGAAAATGAATTCAAGCACTTTTCCTCGCCCAACTGCCCACCCCCAGGGCTCGACTGTACATAAAAAAAGTGAGAAAAATGTTACCTCAATACTTCCTAATTAGGACTTGTGACTGTTATTTTTGCGGTATAATTCTGAATGCATTATTCTGGGTACGCAAAACTAATTCCCAGTCTTGATTGTTCGCAGTGCAGTGGTTTACTGAGATTGGGACAGAGAAGGTTATGAGATTTTTCACTTCGCGATTCGAATCATCTTCACACTACACACACCCGGAGTGCTAGAACATATCAACAAGCGCAGCGATGGTGAGTACTAGATCCTTCAGCTCGATAAGATCTTAGATCATATACTAACAGTCTGTTTTAAGGCCCCTAAAGTTAAGAAGTCCCAAGAGAACATTAATGCCCGTCTTGCCCTGACTATCAAGTCTGGTAAGTACACCCTTGGCTACAAGTCTACCCTCAAGGCTCTCCGTCAAGGTAAGGCTAAGCTCGTTATCATTGCTGGTAACACTCCTCCTCTCAGAAAGTCTGAGTTGGAGTACTACGCCATGCTTTCCAAGGTCACTGTCCACCACTTCCAGGGCGGTAACAACGAGCTCGGTACCGCTTGCGGTAAGCTCTTCCGTGTTGGTGTCCTTACCATCATTGACGCCGGTGACTCCGACATTCTTACTGCTGTTTAAATAGATTTTTATTGTTAAGATATTCTTTTGATGGTACACTGTGCGAAAGTTAACACTTGAGACTTAAGACATGCATTGTTGATTTCTCTCACCCGTAATAATATGTTCAGCTGAGAAATGGATTTAATTCCACCCTTTTGTAGCTATGCTCAATGCATCCATGGCCCTGCTTGTGTACCCCTGCTAATAAACGCCTTAATACTGGTTGAATAGGGGGGCTAGCATAATTTTTTAATTTCGGCGTAAAACGAATCTGAGATTGTGGTTTTTCTTGCGTTCTCTATTTTGACAGTGTATTTATATTTTGACGTGGACTTGACACAACACACTTTCATCCCTGCGTCCCTGAATCTCTCTCTCTCTTTCTAAGACCATCATCATGTCCTCTCGTCAAGGTGAACCCAGAAAGATTTCTTTTAATGTATCTGATCAATATCAGATTAAAGAGGTTGTTGGCGAAGGAGCATACGGTATTGTGTGGTATGTTGATATTATATGGCCTTGATAACCTTTAGGATTAACTTTCATTTAGCTCTGCTGTGCACAAGCCAACAAACTTGAAGGTGGCTATCAAAAAGATTACACCTTTTGACCGGTCCATGTTCTGTTTGAGAACTCTCCGAGAAATGAAGCTTCTCCGTCATTTTTCTCATGAAAACGTTAGTAGTAAAAGTCTTATTTGATATCAACGCAACACATGCTAACCTTCCAACTTTAGATTATTTCAATTGTGGACATTCAAAAACCAATTTCATATGAGCAGTTCAACGAAGTTTACCTTATCCAAGAGCTTATGGAAACCGACATGCACAGGGTCATTCGAACTCAGAGATTGTCTGATGATCACTGCCAATATTTTATTTATCAGACTTTCCGTGCTCTCAAAGCTATGCATTCTGCCAATGTGCTACATAGAGACTTGAAACCCTCCAACCTGCTACTAAATTCCAATTGCGATTTGAAGGTGTGTGATTTCGGGCTGGCCCGTTCTGCCGCATCCTCTGATGATAACTTTGGATTTATGACCGAGTACGTGGCGACCAGATGGTACAGAGCGCCAGAGATTATGTTGACATTCCAGGAGTACACCAAGGCCATTGATGTGTGGTCTGTAGGCTGTATTTTGGCCGAAATGCTTTCTGGAAAGCCTCTATTCCCTGGCAAAGATTATCATCATCAATTAACTTTGATTTTGGATGTCTTGGGCACGCCCACAATGGAGGACTATTATGCCATCAAGTCTCGCCGAGCAAGGGACTACATTAGATCATTACCATTTACCAAACGGCGCCAATCGTTTAGCTCCATGTTTGAGGGAGCTAACCCTCTTGCAATTGATTTGCTGGAGAGGTTATTGACGTTCAACCCTGCTAAACGAATTACTGTAGAGGAGGCACTTGAGCACCCGTATCTGAAACCATACCATGATCCTGATGATGAGCCCACTGCGCCCCCAATCCCTGAGGAGTTTTTTGATTTTGATAGAAAGAAGGATGTCCTATCCACGGAGCAACTGAAGACTCTGATTTATGAAGAAATCATGAAGTACTGAGTCCCGTTTACTTTCTTACATATATACGAGGGAATTTCTTGGATTGCTAGTTGTGTATGAAATGACTGACCTACATTGCATTGATGCTTTTACTATTGTTTATCGCAGATAAAACATGATACGTTGTTTACATGATGATAAGAGAGAATAATTTGTAAGTCGACGTGAGAGATTGGTTCACATTTTGCGTTCCAAGCTACTCTTGGACTAAAAGATTCGATAAATGCAAGAAGCTTTGTGACTCTTAACAGCTCTGAGACAGTAGCCTACATTAGTTACTTGAAATTACCTAGCTATTCTGACCTAGACTCTGTCTGCAGCCAAGTAACAATATGTACAGTTTTCAAGCAGGTAGTAATAACATGTAGAGCAATAATTAAATGAATTTCGTTAAGACATGAGAAATTGATTGAAAGCAAATACTATACAAGAAACACACACACACAAATGCAGAATAATAGAATAAAAAAATAAGCAAGAATAATAAAATAATATATAAACACAATAATAGAAATTATTGCTGGTCATGATACATGGGAGGGACGAAAGTCTCCAATGGTGATTCGCCGTAGATGCAGGCAGCCGACTCATTGAAAAAGCCGTGCTGAGACGAAGGCTGGTTCACGCGATATTGCTGAGGAGTCAGCAATTGAGGCTGGAAGAGCGGTTGCTGCTGGTGTTGCTGAGTGGCAGCACCATCGTAGTAGATTCCCATTGGTGAGCTAGTAGTGGCTGGGAAGTCAAAGTAGTACATTCGCTGCTGCTGAGCAGAGCTAAGTTCTTGGTGACCTGGCTTCAACTGTTGCATACCAACCTGTGGTGATGGTTCAGTAGGGGTCATGTATCCAGGAACAGTGGGGTGATTGAAGGCAGGAGTGGGCAGTGAGCTGAAGAACACAGTCTGTTCAGTAACTTCTTGTGGACGCTGGGTCAGGTCATCACAAGACATGGCGGGAGTGCTGTAGAAAGTTGTGCTTGATTCCAGTTCCTTCTTGATCGAGGCCTCCAGAATAGTGGGATCAAAGTCAGATTGCAGCAAAGAAGTAGCAGAACTTGTGCTTTGAGCAGAGGCAGTTCTAACAGGAGATGGGAGACTCTGTTGCTGCTTGGGCTTGGTAGCAGGCTTGGAGGCGGGCTTTGGTGATGCATTTGCTTGTGCTTTGGCCTCCGCCAGCTTCTTGGCCTTGCGCTCGTTCATCTTTTGGTTCTTGAGGCTGATCATTCTTGCTGGGTTTTCCTCCTCAATCTTGATGGACTCAAGTCCTTCCATCTTTCTGCGGACCTTGCACTTCAAGACATGGCGCTTTCTAATATCGGGCCGAGTGAATCGCGATGAGCACCAGGTGCAACCATAGGGCTTCTGGCCAGTGTGGCGCATCATATGGCGCTTGAGATGCTTAGCATGGGTGTAAGATCGGTCGCAGAGTTGGCACTCATAGCGGCCATCAACGTTCTTGGAAGGAGGGAGGACGCCTTGCACTGGGATGAAGAATGGATCATTTTCGGACACAGACAGAATGTCCTGGGTATTTGATGTGGAGGCGGAGTGAACTGCCAAACTGGATATTAATGGCGAGGAAGCCGATGAAGAAGAGGTGGAGGATGTGTCATGATGCAGTAGTGGAGAGGAGGTGGTTATGCTGGTAGAGTTTGAATGCTGGAAGAAGAAATCAGTGGTGGCGGTCTGATTAAGGTCCTCGTAGGGGCCAGAGTGTGATGGAGTGTGAGTGATAGGAACAGAAGATGACTGTAGAAAGTAAAAAGCCGGTGGAGCCGTACACCTATTCATTGGAGAAACCATGAAATCTTGGGTATGCTGGGAAAACACCTGAGTATCCATTGGAGATAGCTAGTAGAAGGCTGAATGAGCTGAAGGAAGACTTGTAAATGATTGAAAAAATAAAGAATTGATTTGGAGAGAAGGAGGAGATTTATATACCAGAAAAGAATTGAAATTGAGAGTATATAAAAAAAAAGTATGAATTAAAAAAAAAAAAAAGTAAAAAAAAGAAAAGAGTCAAATCTCAGTTAAGAAATGGAAAAAGAAACGGGATATGAACATATGAATATGGAAGTAAGGTTGTTGTTTCTTTTTATGATCATCTTGAAAGTAAAAAAAGAAAGGTTAGAATGATATTTATATATATATATATGTCTGCTGAAAAGGTAAGGGATGGACTTTTCATCAAAAAGAAAAAAACATGAAAAAGAAAATAGTAGGCCTATACAAAATAAAAAAACAAGAAAAAGTAACTTGAACAATAAATGAATCTGAAATAAAATAACACAAAAAACAAACTGCTCATCAGATTGAATGAAGCCGTAGTACGTGTTTGTTGGCCAGCTCTAGAGTCATTGAAGGCACTGAGTAACGCTTCCAAGGCTGAGTTTCAATGGATTCTTATGTATTCCAAAAAGCTTTGTGAAAGATGGGGAGGAGGGTTCATGCCTTTCTCTAGCTAGTAATGGTCAAATATTAAAAAAAAAAAATACAAAATAGTGTACTAAATACTCAAGCCAAGTCCGAGATACCCCCAGCTTCAATCTTTGATCATTCTCCTGTATGATAATCCTCTTGTATGACAGCAAAATCAGCATCTTCATCTTCGTCATTTCTGGTAGCTACTCATAGCTCGCATTAGTTGCTCTATTCCATTATATCACCGCAAGTGTTTTAAGCTATGTAGCCCTATAGATTAAATTAAGTATCATTAGATGTTTGTGCATTGGCCCTACCCTTTTTTTCATGTCACAATGTCATAATAACTTTAAAGGGATCACTAAAGGCTGGTCCTTGAATTATTTTGAAAAAAGAGTATTTAATAAGAGTTTACTTTAGATGATCTGGACTATTTGTCGGGGATATACAAGAAAACGCATGCTTCAATTAGGTTTACGGGTAGCATATAAGAGCATTATCCAAAACAAACAATAATAATGATAAATTAAAGATAAAACAATGCTGATTCTTGGAGAAGTGACGAGAAGAAAACCGTGATCAATATCCCCCTCTAACGTAGTCTGTTATTGACTAGAGAGAGTAGAGAAAGGAATCAAAGCAATGCAAGGTAAATATCAGAGCGATAATTAATAGTGACTGAACAACGTCTTTTCGGGTTTTCTCATTTTGCATAACCACCCGCCTGTGCATAAAGAAGGCTTTTGAAAAATGTTGGAGTTGGACTTTTGTTTTGATTTCATTCACCGGTCCGCCTATCTAATTGAAGCTTAGTGGCCCAGAGACTGCCGAGATTCAGTAAGCATACATTTCCAAGGGCAATTAACTTACTCTGGGATAAAAAGCACATGGAGCATGGGACATGATTGTAGAATCGGGCCTGTCAATACGTTGAAACCTGGGCCATCGGCCCGCGGCTGCTATCGTGAGGCCATGGCCCGTATGCTATTCAGTTTGCTCTACTGGAAATTGCTTGGTTGAGCCATCATTTGAATTTTTTGAATGTTTGTTGTCGTTCTTCGCTTAGCTGGTGTTGTTGTTGATATCACCACTTTGGTTACACAAGCGGGGGAGGTCCTCACAAAAAAACCGTTTGGATCGCACACAAACAGGGAAAGATGAGCTCTAGGGTATTAGACCTATGGACCCTCTTGGAGACTGGGTTTCCACTCAAACCTTAGTCATAAAGTTAGACCCAGCATGAGAAATTAAATATAAGAATAATAATACTATTAATAATAATAATAATAATAATAATTATTTTATTTTTTGGTTTTGAGCTTAGCTTAGGGTGGAGCAGACCCTTTAGAAAAGTGTTTTTGCTTATAAGACCGAACTGAGAGCTCCAACACCACACGCAGACATACAGTAGGGCCTAGACCGCTAGTAGGCGGCTGGATAAAGAGAGGTCATGTTTTAAGACTTAGGTACACTACTGACCTCAATCCATGTATAATGATTTGTATATATGAGCCCATTCCAACATCCATCAATCCGCGAATAAAAATAACAGGGAGAGAGTGTGTGATAGCATGGACCTACTCACTCCGCACACTTCTCAGTTAACTATCAGAACAAATTAGAGCTGGGTATATTAACATCGACCCCAAAGTGGCCTGTTTTTTTTTTTTTTTTTCTTGTTTTCATACTATTCTGGTTGGTGTTTATTTCTTTTTTGTCTCACTTCCAACACCTAGCTATTTTCTTATTTCGTGGGAGGCCAACCTACTTTATCTTATGAATATGCTTGTCCATGTATATTATTATTCTGCAAAAGTTATTGTGCCAGTACTTGTGCAAGCGCAAGTGCTTGTGCTTAGAAACGCATCTGTCTCATTCTGGTAACTTCTCAAGCTTTATATGCTTTTCTCCAGTTATAGATTCTTGTATGCCTAATGCTATGCGATGTCGGTGTCTTGTTCTAGACCAAATTCTCATCCCTTAAGTGACAACGCAGAGCTCTGTTACAGCCTGCCTAGCTGCGGAAATTTGCAATCCGGTGTTTGTACCAAGTTAACATGAAGAAATAAATAAAAAAAAAAAAAAAAAATAGAATCAAAGAAACCCAAGATGTTCAACACAAGCCATATGTTGACAAGACAGGGTAGCCTATCTGATCAATATAGGGCTTGTTCCGGGCGCTTAGCCTTGTTTCCGCAAAATCTTGGTTTTCTTGGTTTTCTTGGTTTTCCAACACTTACTGGTCTCGTCTAGGAGTTTATCTCGTGGGGAAGATGCGAGTGTCATGACGATTTCAAGGGTGGTCATTCAAGATAGACTAGCTACTTCTAAAGTTGAGCTAGAGCTCTGATTGACCAGAATGACTTAGATTTGTTTATTTTTCATGAAATTCCTTTGAAAATTTCATATGTTATGAGTGGGCATCATTGGCGGGTGGGCATCATGGCAATTCTATATCGATATCATAAAAAAGCGCGAATTCAAGGGTCCTGTTTTTCTTTTACCAAGATCTCAACGCTCAAACGAAAGCAAATAATCGGCCGCCTCCCACTCCATACTATGATGCGATAGTGGGTTTCTGGCATCACATCTTTCCGCTCAGCTCCCACCCTCTCATCCCTCAGACATTCAACAAAGCAAGCTAAATTGTTTGATAATTGGACTAGCTCATTTCAGGAGTGGCCATCATGTCAAGAGGGTTTTCTTATCATGGTGTGCTAGTGCTTTGCGTCATAGATAGTAATATTTTTTATGGAGCATTGTAAGCAGGGCAGGTCCATAATTTTGGAGAAGCCAAAGTGAAATAGGCTAGCTTGACATATTATGCTACTCTTTGGTAAGCTAATAGACGGATGGTCGGTTTGCAATCATATCCCGAGCGGTAAACTAACTCAATAGGACATACCATACACGTGAAAAATTGGCAATTGGTATGATAGGCATAGCATTTATCATAATTTTGTTTTTTTGTTTGCGCTGCAAATTTAAGTGGCCACAATCTCATCATACACGTGACTGCTTATGTTCAACTCCATACCGCTTAATGTCGACTCGAAAAAAGAAAAAAAAAAAAAAATTCTATAGCTAGGCCTACCAAGGCTTTGGGGCCTAGACTATATTTGCTTGTCTCTCGCCTATCAAACAATGTTTTTCACTAACCGCATACTGGGCATCGTTATTTTGTAAAAGGGCCCAACGCCCTACTCTCTCTCTCTTTCTCTCTCTGCCGCCCGCCCCCATGCATATCTCATCGCCCAACCCATCGCACCAACTGCCCTCCCCTCTCAAGCTTCATCAATTTTTGTCCTGTTCTTGGCATAGTGCAGGTATTACGGTTGCTGCGAAATGGGAAGGTGGACCAAAAGCTTGGAGTTCATTTCGTACTCATGATAGTGGGAAGAAACTCTATTTTCTTGTATAGACTAGCTAGGTGTGAATGACGAAATTGCTAAATGACGATTCAGTGTCTGAAAGTTTGCTTGATGAGGGGTTGTATCTTATGCATGCATGTTGGAGGGTGCGGGCTGGTTGACGATGAGCTCAGGTGCAATAGATCATATAATGTTGGTTCCTTTGCTTACTTGGCAATTGGAATGAAAATACCGTTTTAATCTTTGCACAACAAACAAAACAAAAGAAGGTTTATACTAAAATCAGCAATTGCTGTAATTAATAATTCTGTAGGCCAACTGCAAAGTCTGTTAACTATGGAATCATGTACTAGGTATGTCTAGCATGTCAGTTTCAAGACTAGCTAATGAAAAAGAGAAAAACAGATGTGGTCTGCCAAACTATGAGGGCCGAAATCAAATTTAATTGTACAACTGTCAATTGAACTGAAGCAAGCTGATGTTGATGGAAAAAAACTCTATCAGACCTCGTCTCTGTCCAATTCCCCTGCTATTGACCTTACAAAACACAGTCCAGTAAGACCACTCTATACAATGGACGACTAGATTATATTTGTCTCGCTTAAATCCACAGCCTCCTATATCATGAGTTGCTTAAAACTAGCAAGGCTTACAATAAATTTAAGGACGAATCAATGAGTGTTTGATGTCTACATTAGGCGTACAAACCTGTTGGGATACGATTAATTCGATTTGCTTGCTGGTTGAAAGCCGCATACTCTGTGGCGTACTTTAAAGAAAATACCTGCAGCTGAATGCCGTAGAGAGAGAAAAAGCAGTACAACGCAACTAGTCTAGACTGTTCACCAGCAGCTACAATCTTAGACTGTACATTAATCGTTTAAACACATTCTCAAACACAAGATACAGGACACAGAAACTAAGACTTATTTAATAGTATATGCAATGTGGTGGCAATAGGCTAGCTATTACTACATATGGATTCTTGGGTTGTTTTTTTGTATTCCGCAGTTTCTTTGATCCAGATCACTTCACTCACACACTAAAATCCCATCCGCTTCTGTCTGACACAAGTATGGGTGAATTCTGTACACTTGTAAACATAAAGATGTTAATCACTCGATTCCAAGGTTTTAGATTGATCAATTCCAATGAATTGTAATGCCACTGTGTGATTTCAAGTGCCATGATATTGAGTACCCGTTTAATACTTGGTATCTATCGCTTTTCAAACTGATCACAAAAAAAACTCTAAGAAATTCCCAAATTTGACAACATCCTGTTGATCCTAGTATAATATATAGCTAGGCATATAATCAATAGGCCCTGCGTGCAGTGCTAATTTGCTCATCCAAAGTTATGGTAAAATATTCATACTTCATATTCGTGACTTCTTTTAGGCCTATCATAAGCGAAAAATACCCTATGGTACATGATTATTGAAAAGAAGGCTGATCATTTGATCCTTCTCCTTTACAATCCTGTTTCAATATTACTCTACTTATCCTCCTTATCAGTCATTTAATGTCCAAGACAGCATATCATCTTGATCTCCTCAGGCAACACTTTACTCCAAGTTCTCTCGTTACCTGATTGTGATATGAACCCACTTCAGACCTTCTCTTTCCTTTGAATCCATTCTCTTTGGCTTACACATGGTTGGTTGAGCGCGCGAGCCCTGAGACAATTGTCTTATATGCTTGTGACTTGGATAGGATATAAGTTCTATAATACGCATGTATTAGTCCTGATATTTACCACCACTTAGGAACAGCTGCGTGAAGACAAGAAGCAAGAAAAAGAAAAATACGTAATAATTGCGGCTTATTCAACTATTTTAGTTAGCGTCCAGCGTATTAAATCTGAAAAAAAACCGCCTTCCCTTTTGGGATATATGCCTTCAATAACAAAAAAAGATTTTTCATACTGCTTTTAAACTACGTTTATAGCTTATTTATGCATCAATCCAAAACAGGCTAATATTGAATCCAATTTAGTTAGATCTGTGATTGATAAAGCTTAGTGCAAGGAACCGATATTTTCACAACTATTATCTGGATTGGTCTTGCCTACATAACAGACAGTTGCAGATTATTATCATCCAAGTTTTACATCAGCAAACAGTTATATATATTGCTAGCTAGCATGCCATAAAAAGGGTCCTGCGTTATATTGCTAGCCATAAAGCTGCCTGCCAATATACATATACCAGGAGGCCGCCCTTCAAACTTTGCCCTGCCACGCCTCACTCACAATGTTGGCAGAGCAAGCTGTGACGTTGTAGAAGACGATCTATATGTATACACTTCACTTCGCTTGTATTTTACCATCGACCCAGGGTGTTGGTATCCTATAGTAGTATGGCTAGTGCCCACTAGAACCTTTAACTCCAGTTTTTCAAGCAACGCACCTCAGATTACATTTTATTTACAAGGGATGATAGGATGAAATCAAATTTCACCGCTTTAGATATCAAATTAAGTAGCGCTTATGAAAAAATTATTCAGTGCTATCATGCACTTTTCAGAATTAATGTTTTACCCTCGTTTAATTTGCGTATACTCGCTTAAAAAAACCTGTGTCTGAGATCACCAGATGTCTTATGCCCATGGTTTGTTTGGAAAGAGAAACTCAAACTCGGCTCTGTTGACATGACTTTTTGGATTCATGTATGGATTTGTAGGTTTTATGGAGTAATTACGCGGGAGTTTGGCATACACAGTCTATTTTAAGAAGCTTAGTAGAAGCCCAGGTTCTCTGTATGCCGTGTTCCTAGAAAGATATTTTGGGCGATCATGGTTGATTATAAACTAGTGTATACATAGATCTCCGTCTCAATCTTTTTGACTATTTGCATATTGCTAGATAATATATATATGAGCATTTGATAAAGTTTATTACATCGGCCTATATGCCTACATAAGATTGGATGTGATCTCATGGATGGCAAGATTTAAAGAGTCATGGTTTTATGAGCGATATTTAACATCACCATGATTTTCACTCCACTCTAGTCTGGTCGAATTGCCACCACAACATTTAAAATATAAGTGATGAAACTTCATTATCTAATAAAGCTGCGGAGAAACTTCAGCCTAGTTCAGTAGGCGAATATTACCATATCTGTTGTGTTGGAAAGTTGTAACTAGCTATAGACTAATGGAAGGAAAAGGCATCGAAAGAACATTCTTGGCCTTGGTTGCACAATATTTCGCGCTAATCGTTATTCAATCTAGAGATGAGCAACTTTAAAGTTTCCATCAGACCCTAAATTTATAAAAATTCTCTACTTGGGTTTGCTCTTTCGGCACGAAAACGTTAAACAAAGGAAAACCTTAACTGTAGAACAAAAGTCCCAGCCAATTACAATACTGCGGCATTGATAGATTGATTTGACCCAGGGAAGTACTTATCAAAATCTCAAGCAAAAGATTAAATTTAGCCTGTCAATGTTTTTTAATTTTTGTTGTTTTTCAACTAGCATGAATGTCATTTGAGGTTTTGCTACTCGAAGATCATATGTGGCTGAACAAAGCAATACCAGCACTTGAAGCCAAACCGACTTGACCAAACAAAGCAAGTTGGATCGTCAAGCTCAGCTCTTACAACAGTAGATCGCCCCCCATATGCAGAATCCACCAGTAAGATTATGTCTCTTCCTCTTGGCCAAGTTGAGAGCACCAAAACATGTCTCACTGATTAGGTCTATTCCAGACTACAGCTGATGCTAAGACATCACAAAGAACATTAAACTTTCAGAGAAGAGTAATCTGATGTGATCACGGTGTTATCAGGGCATCTTGGCACGCGGATTTCGGGACTAAATTTAAATGAGAGTGGTGCGCTGAGAAACCTCCACCCTTGTTTGGCTGTCAATTTCAAATGGACAAACTTGGTTCCAAGACAGCGCGCCAACCTTGGTAGCCTATAGTTTGTCGATAACGCTGATTTTGGAGCCTCAGTTTATCCAGCGAATCCTGAGCGAACCGATAAGAAATATATTTCCCCAAAAAGACTTGAATGCCGCTTTCACTCCTAAATAGGGTAGAGGGCTGAAAGACGCCGAAGTTTTTCCTTGAGCTCGAGTCGAAACGCTCCTAGATCAGATGGGGAAAAGTAAGACGGCCTATCGCTTTCCAATTACATTCATCAAGTGCTTGATCCGCAAGAATTACAGTGCTTGCTATATCATGGGGTAACACAGCAGCTAGTGCTAGAACACTGCCTGGGACCCAAGCTCCTTTTCTTTTTTCCTTCTGGTTGCATATAGGCTCTCATCTAGAAAACTGTGCAGAGCCCAGTTATCTTAAATTTGAGAACCCTGATTTGGCTCGCTGTGTGCTATGAGCTGACCCCGCATCTAGCTTGAAAACTGAATAACAGCCATAAGTAGCTTTGGCGGCATTGACAACTTGTGTGTTGAGCTTTGAAGTCTGTCTGTGCTGCCTATTTGATGTTTTTGAGCTGAAGAATAGGCCTATATTTCCCCTTCATAATGTTTGGTAATAGAAGTTATATCCTTATGCAAAACTTACCTAAAACCCACCCAATATTGTTGTTTTTCTTGTGTTGCCATATTATAGCCTACTTTAAGGCATCCTTTTCGATCATTCTTAGGATTAGGCAAAACACCCATCTTGATACCAGACATGTCTTACTACGTTATATTACAAAACCAGCTGGCCACAGCACCTAGGGCTTAATCAAATGTACAAGAATATTTAGGGGATGGTAATGAATCAGGGTTCAAGACAGCAAGCATTGTACCGCCTTCACGGCCATATGCTAGCATCCCTATTCATGAAACATAAGCGAGAGTTATAGCACTGGGCCATCCGGCTGGCCTTTCTATCCGTTAACCTTGACATTCCCCAACAATGGGATTATGTCAGTCTCCTTCGAGTTTCCTAGGCCTGTGCCACTTTTCGAATGTTTTGAGGTTTAACTTAAGCATCTTATCTGAGCTCGATGGAACCTCTCTTTCCCCTTTAGGGGTTCTAGAAAGTTATGAATGTGCCAAAACAAAGAGAAGATCAGTCTTCCACAGAGAGGGTCCGACCACATAAGGATCCGTTCGATTTGATTCCCACCAATACAAAGACAGTATTCGTTCTACTATAGATGCGAACCCTGGTTGGCGCTTTCTTGTCTAAATTTGGGGATTGCTGGCAAGATGGAGCAGGCAGGATGAAGCTTAATATTCCAAGTCAATATATTGTGGCGAGAGGCGACCTATAGGCCGCTACAATGCTTGATCGATGCAATGGAGATGGCCTACATCCTTCCTACCAATCAATCACCGAACATTAATGTTTGATTTTGACTCTTAACGTATTACCCAAAAGACATTATTTAACGCCTTACTAAATTTCACTCTCTTGCAAATTATTGCCTTTTGTTCTCGATTCTCTGAGTTAGAAAAACCATTCTAGACACACTCCATTCACTGATCTTTTTTTTTTTTTTTCTTTCTGAAGTGCATGTAAACTACTTGGTTCATATTGCCAGATTGAGAGCGATTGCTGTCCTTCTCAAAGAAGAAAAACAAACTCTCTGGCTGTATGCTTGATCCTGAAAGCAATATTGCTTGTAATCTTCATTGCAAGTCATGATTTTTATTACAGGCGTATATCACTTCGAATCGGACATTCACGTCGTTCTATCAGCACTGCTGTTTATTGGAAGTGATGGAAGGGTTTTTAAGGTTGTTGAACCTTCATGTACAAACCCGCATGGGGTTTTGGCTTCATTGAATTTAACTTTGGGTTGCTTTAAAGATCGGATCGGCGTCATGATTGACCAGAAAAAGAAACGCACAGAAGCCTCATCTCACTTGGCTCCATGTAGGCCTACATAGCACCAAGTTCATATGACGGCAGAAAACAATTTTTTACAGATTTCTTTACGTGAACGTGTACAAAGTCAAGGGAAATTAGATAATGTTTCTACAAACTGAAGAAGGACCGTAGTTCGGCCGGTTTTCCATGTCTTTTTTTTTTTTTTTTTTTTTTTTTTTTTTTTTTTTTTTTTGAAAGATAGAAGGAGCCCTAGAAATGCATATATTGCACAGCATTCAACTATCAAGAGGCACGGCATTTAATAGCAGCCAATCAAATGGAGTTATTTTATCCAATTTCATCAGATCTTACTATAGTTAAGTTAAAGACAACGGCCTGTCGCCGCAGATGAATCTATGTCATCTCTGATCAATCCTGTTTATGTGTTAGCATGCGAAGATCCATTGAGCGACGTCACAGCAGCAAAACAGCTCAACTTTAACTCGCTTTAAGTTGCTCAGAGAACAATTTTAACATCTTCTGTTGATCCATTTATTGGTAGGTTACCACAACCACAATGTGTGTTTTCGTATTATTCAAACTAGCACTATACAGCAGTAAGCAACAGATCTAACGTTGGAAAATAAAAAGAATAATACGAGATTTGTTTTGAGATCTAACGGTGATTTCCTTGGAAAAATACTGTGCTTACACTTCGAATTCTGGAATTTTGGAGTTGAGTCTATTTTCCCTTATTGGAAGCTTCGTGGTAGAAGCCAGCCTCATCCAACTCGACAGATGGCCTGCCGCCCTGGCCGATGCTGAAGGTGCAAATGTGCTCAACCTCCATTAGGCCTACCTGAATAGCATATGGCAAACCAATTACAAAAAAACCTATTTCAGAGCTAAGTAACAGCCTTCAAGCAAAATATGAAGTCATTGACGTGCGTCATTTGCAATACGAGTTGCCCTCGAGGTATTACTACATTCATCTGCAATTGAACATTCTCAAATCTCAAAATACGAATCAATCCAGATAAAAATTTTCTTGTATAAGATTCGTATATTTCATTTGCCTCGCACTTAGCTCTATAGCTATAAAGGCATTTTTCAAGATTGTTTAAACGTCAGTAAGCGCACAAATCAAGTAGGCCTAATGTAGAAACTTATGAGCTCACTCATCGCGATTGTAGGCTACTTCAAGCACCCCTCTTCATTGGGTAAAAACTATACGAATTCTCTCACTATGAACCCTCATTAATTAATGTCTTAGTTAAAGCATTAATGGATCACTTTCAAATTATTGACGGCTGTGCTCGTTACATAGGTCTAGAGCAAGGCCAACAGGAGCTTCCTTAATAGCCATGTGCAAGCGGCACTCTCTCTGTATACATATATGCACACCAAAAAGTTCACCCAGTCAGGAGCCTATATCTTGTGATGCCTTTAAAAGCTCCGGTGATGCGAGGTCAAGTAGTTTTACCAAAACGAAGTACAGAAAACGGCAATTTGGTCCAGCTAGGCCTAAAAATTCTGAGCTAACTACAAAACAGATATATATATGGTGGTTTACGTTCCTTCATAATATTAATAAATATTGAAGAGTATTTAGTAAATCTTTACCATGCCTTTAACCGCATGACTATGCGTCCAACTCACACTAGGCAATTCTCCAAGTTATGGCAATTTTTTACTTGTACTCTCAAACTGGCATTTTTTTACAAATATTTTTCAACCTAAAACAGTCAGTAACGGCGATACGTTGCGTCGGATTATACCGGCGTGTTCAACCAATAGTTATAGCTCTAGATAATCGCATGATACTGGCTATTAATACATATTCCTCCCTAATAGAGAAAAAAACTGTTTGGACCCTTAATTTAGTCAAAATCTCAATCAGAAAATGTGCTAGAGCATAAATAGAAATCCTATAATATTATGGGAATGCAGTGCTCTAATACTCATGAAGCGTCGCATGGGCACCACAAGTTGTTCAACCATAAGTATGAGGTAACTTCTTAGAGCTACACATATCCTATTTAACAGAATTTATATATTTAATTATAAATCAATAATATACAAAATGATATAAATTGACTGATATTTTCACAAATTTCATGGCCAGTGACCTTCATAATTTGTGGAGATTGTTACAAAGAAAGTTAACAGAGCCAAAGTTTTCCAGCCTAGGCTGAAGGCATTTCAAAATTTCTGTTCATTAATCAAATTGATTAATCTTAGATGCTTAATTAATTACAATTTGATACTAGTTTCTCTGTACTCAAGTATCTTAAGGTTATAGATTTTATTGAATTACTTATATTGCGGACATTTAGTTGATTTGGGCTGGTATGATGCACAGCCTTTACAAATATCTACATATATAGGTCCCTACAGGGACTTGTCCCCTAAGGATACATGAGGCAGTAAATGATGAGACTCCACATTTTAAAACTTCAGAAGTTATATTGGCGGGCTTTTAATCGTATTCAAATCGTATTAATTCAAGAACAGGAAGGTATACCTGATATAGACGTTGTCAACTGCTCAGTTCCTTGGAAGTAAAGCTGTGAAATCCATCATTTAAATATCCTCTATAGGGTGATGAGCTATCATTGAGTAGATATTCGTCAGGGCTTATATTTATTCGTACTTCTATACGGCAATTTAATTCACTGTGGTACTACAATGAAGGCAGGGTCCAATTCAACATTAGCTACATATTATGAACTATACTCTGTAAATGTATAGCGGAAACCAAAATCGAAGGAAAGAAAACATACGGAAAATGGCCATAGCATATACCGGTATATTTTACATTATACATATGTTTGACCAACATAATTTTGACCATGCATTAATATCATGATCATAGATATCCTTACTTCTAACTTGTATCTGGTACTCCTAAGCAAAACAAAGAGATCCTCAGTCGATTAAGCAAAAGTAAATATTTGAAAGTGGCTCCTTTAGAGCACTTCATTGATAGTTCGGAAATTTTATCAATGCAGGTAATCGCGAGACTGAGCTCATTAATTTTTTTGCCATGCACTTATGGTCCAAATGTGCATATGAACCAACCGTTCTATATTGTTTGTATTTTTTGTTAAAAAATAAGAACTGATCATAAAAATCAAAGAGAAAAGTCATGGTATCAATGCATATCATCTTGAATCGGCTTTTGAGCTACATACCTTACAATCTGATAGCAGGATCTTCAGCAAAGAAATTGGTTCGTTCTTGTCTCATATCATCCTTTCTCATGAATTGAGTTTTCCAGCTGATTTCGAGTATGTTCTTGCTTTCAGTAGTGTACTCATCCCAGTAAGGCAGTCCGGTACCAGCGTTGGGATCGTGACTATTTGCAAATGCAATCCAGTACTTGCGGAAGGGTTTAGAAGGATTCACATCAGTGTCAAACTGGAACATGGTATCAGCCGAGTGAAATGAGCCAAGGTAAGGCACTACATTGTACAAAGCAGAAGAAATGTATGAGTAGCGCTTTTGAGTTGAATTTTCTAAAACAACACGACGCGGAGAGAAAAACATCAAGTCAGTAATCATGGCAGCAAATCGTTTGTACTGGGGGTTGAGTGCATTTTTGCGACCTGTTTGAAAAGGACATCCATCAGTTAGATCGTCCGGATAAAGTGAGAGAATATTTTGAATGGTGGAAGAAGGCACATCAGGTAAGAAGTAATTAAGCCAGCCAGTAGTCTGCTGAGTATTAGTTGCATTAAGAGTCAAAAGGGCAAAGACAGCACCCTCATCTTCCATGTTACCAGAAATTATAGGAACCGGTGCAACTTTGTTCTGCTTGTAAAGCGTAAAAGGATCATCTGTTAGAAATGTTCCGTCAGTTCGAGGGGTGTATCCAAGGAAAGTAGGATAAATGCCAAACAGTTCTTCAGAAGTATATGAATTCATGGCAGCATCAAGAACTTCAGTAGATTGTGACCTCAAGCAAGCAAGCGCACTCGGACCTTGCATACCACCGCAACCAGAGTATTCCAAAAATCGTCTATACTCTCCTTCTGGCTTAGCAGAGGTCATATCGTGGAACGGAAGTGGTCCACCGGATTGCATAACAGCGGAATGGAACAGAGGCTTGCCATTATAGGTGTTATCGCCATCGAATGCTACGAGCTGAGCGGCCACTGACATGGCACCTGCAGATTCACCAAAAAGCATAACCTTCTCAGGGTCACCACCAAATTGAGCAATGTTATCTTGAACCCATTCAAGACCCTTTCGTTGATCATAGAGTCCGGCATTTGCATTTCCTTCATCTTTGATGTCTGAACCTCCCAAGAATCCATATGGACCAAGTCGATAAGAAATTGACACAAAAACTACTGGTTGCTGCATATTCACAGAATCTCTCACAAATAAATCCCCAGGATATGTTGCAGTGGATCCAAAGAGGAACCCACCTCCATAAATCCAAACCATGACTGGAAGTTTGTCGGTACTCCTGGTACCAGCAGGTCGAAAGACGTTGAGATATAGACAGTCTTCAGACATTTCAATAGATCCTTTCAAAAATTGAAATGCACCACCTTTGAGATATCCAGGAAGGTTTGAAAGGTAATTAAAGCCTTCCCCCAGAGCACTGACCATTCTATCGGGGTTGATCTGCATGCAAGCTCCTCTGTAATCGTTCGCTTGTAGACCATTGTAACTTCCTGTATAGTCAGTTGGAAGCTTGAACCGAAGATCCCCAAGTGGTGGGTTGGCAAATGGAATTCCCTTGAACGACTCAATATTGTTTTTGCTTACACCAGTAATAACTTGGTTGCCATTGAGAGCAACGGTAGGTGCAGAAACAGCAGCTCCAAGAGCTACAGTGGCCCATGTCGCTGTTAGAAGCAGTGGTTTAGAAATCATGAGTAAAGTGATTGTAGAAGTTGTTCATGATCAGCAAGACCAGCAAGACCATGGGGAAATTACTACATATATATATATATGATTACATTGCAATTCTTGAGAAATACAGTAACAAGATGTATCACGCCTCGATTCATGCTGATAAAGAGTAGCTATGAAAAGTAACCAAAATTGTTGGCGCAGTTCTTAAAAGATGCATGATGAAAGTAAGCACATATCAGAGTCTTCCAATTTCCCTTGTTTTATTATGATAGTATCGCAAGATATTCCATGGATCTCTTGTTGTTGTCTTACAAGGTATGACACTGACTTTTTTTCCAGAGAAACAAACTGCTCTATAGACAATGACAAACTATAAAGTACATCCGGCAATATTCTTTTATTAATTGCTCTATTACCAGAAAAGTTGGGATAGTTGATGCAAGATAGAAGGATTATCATGCAAGTAAGCCATGGCCCTCAACTTATCATATCGCTGTTTTTAACTCTCGTATTTGCTTTGAAAAATGAAAACTACGTCAATTGTTTCATCAATATTAATATCTAGATAGACGTGAGTTATATCAAAATTAAATTTTATAATTATCTTCAAGTAATGAAAATGTTATTCCCGCGCCGTTCTCTTTCCACGAATATTCAGTCATGGTCAATTTGTTGTTTTAGACGGAAGATGCGATAGAGAGTTCCCAATATTTATAAGTACGAATGGTTTTACCTATAAGCGAGATCAATTTAAATGGACTTAATGAATAGCTGCCAAATGCAATTTCATTATTCTTGAAATAGTCAATAAAAAGAGCTTACTTTCATGCAGATATTTTTAGATTTTACGTTTAGTAAATTCAGCTTCGCAATTAGTACCTTGAAAAAGAGTAAAATATATGATTGCAGAACGTCTTTGCACCTGGAATATTTCGTTAGTAAGAAGAAAAGATTGTAAAATGTCAATAATATAAGATCTTTCTTATTAGTTAGTAAACCAATCGATCTTATACAAAGTAGGTTAGGATCAATTTTGCGAAGTGAAATAAATCCGAACTAAATTAAATCCGAAGCAGAATTATGAAAGATCCTTACTTTTGGACTAACGGAGATGTGTTAACTTTGTCATATACTCTGATGACGTTTAGTCAGATATTAGTTATTATTTGGCAACTCTATAGGCCTAGTATAAAGCTTAACTATATATAATCTCAAATGAGACCATCCGTGGTGAGCATGAGAATATAGACGTAGCCTTACAGAAGTTGAATAATCGGTTTGTGCTGCGCGTTTTCTCAAGTAAAAATAAAGTAGTTCTCGAAATGAAATTCTTAAATTCTTACTTTTCAAGCCTGATTTTTCGATTTTCATTTTCATGCTACAGTGGTTTCAGTTAGCATGTCGATGAGCTCACGGTCTTCCAATGATTTTTCGTCTTCAATATTCATTGAAGGGATTGACAAATATTATCTATAGTTTTTTTGAGTGTCTTTGTTTGGAACAATTGAATGTTCTGCTATCCCATATTTGGCGTTAGGTGCTTGAGATATAAACAACAGCCCAGGTTTGCACATAATGAACAGAGTCATGTAGGCTAGCAGGACTAGTCTTTGACCATTTTAAACTATGTGCTAGATAGATGCAGACGATACTATTTATAATTGAGATCATGGTTGCTTAATTGTATTGAATGTATCCAAAACCATGAAGATTGTGAAAGCAAACTATGTTAAACTCACCTGAATTACATTCTGAAATACAAAATCAGACAGTGGAAAGGAAAGAAATCAATAACTTTATGGTAAGCAGCGTCTTACTGGGTCATTTGGAGCAATGTCCAAGGAACTAGCAATTGCGAAAAACTATTGGCACTTAGACCACTAAGTATGTGGATTCGCAAAATAACTATTATTACAATATCTTCATATAACAACTGATGAATGTCTTCAACAAACCCTCTACTAACAATACCAGCCTCTCAATGTGCCATCCAAGATTCAAGTGTTGAGTTGAACCAATTGAAATTCAAGTAGCATACTTGAGAATATTGTGTGGAACGTTCATCTATTTGTACCTTCATTAATTTGGTAACCCAAAAGTATGCATTCATTTCTTTCCATCATCTAGCGCAGAATAAGGACATCACATATCCCTATTTCTCTTTGACTTCTTTCTGTACATTATCCAACCTGTCCGCCTCTTCGACCAAAGCGATCCTCGTATATTTCAACGCAAAGAATACACTCAAAGAAATTGCAAGTACTTTAACAAATGGTGAACCAAATTGCTTGTAGATTGCAATCTATAAGTCCTGACCGTTAGAGGTTGTTTAATGGATAAATCATGGGGGGTTCTTACATGAGGGGACACCGGTTTCTCGGGACCAGCACCCGTACTATAAAGTCTCATGCTTGGTTTATGAGCCCGCACATGAGAGGCGCTCCGCCAAACTCTAGCTAATGCTAATGTGGGTTGTTTGAACATTGCTGAAGGATGGAGGTGATGATGGAGGTTTCAATCCGGATCATAAAATGGACATCACGTGATTCTCAGTTTCTGTGGATCACAACTACTGATGGATCAGAGAATACATACTCTATCTGCAATCGAGTTTGATACTAACAGGTGGTATAAGAGGAGATCCATCAAGAGAAATATGAAAGTGCAATTGAATTTATTGCATTATTTCCACGCCGAGATTCAATGATATCATTGTATGTCAGAAGCTTCATCTTCTCATCCAGAAGGTAGGCCGATAGGAATCTAATTGCTGGCATTTCAGCAAGGAGTAGACTTTACAAGCTCTTTGAAGAAGAATAATTTAACCAAATTCTGTTGAAATATTATAAGAGGCTGAAAGTGGAAAAAATTTCAGCTTTGATCCGAAGCAACCATTGATATCTATCCCTACTGAAAGAGCCAAGAGATGCAAACTTGAAGAAAGACTGAAGTTCCTCCTTGGATGAGCCTATGCCCTTCTTTTGCTCATTACAAAAAGAAATTTATTGAGAAATGTTAATTGAATTCAATCCTCGACTTTGGCTGATCTGTATGAGTATCTGAGTCAGGGAAGAAATCTGCTAAAACTCAACCAATACAAACTATGTACGAGGTCTTGCAGTGCCATGTTTCCACTGATAATGAGAATGTATCATGGCAAAATCTCTAGAATTCTTTGATAAATCAAACCCTATCTATCAAAGACAGGAGTGAATATACTGCAGCCGAGAGAGAAAGATAAGGCGAATCAATGAAGACTTTAACTCTAATAATTGTTGATAGGTTAAACTGGAAATGTGCCACATATCAGCTTGGGGCGAGTGAGACATAAATATCAAGAACTGAGAATTGAGCCAAATATATACTTAAACAATTGCCACAGCCATGAAATGTTAAATACTTGCTAGGAATGACATTGAACCTACTTCTACTAGCATAAATTGTTCATGAAAATCTGCTGAAACAAATCCATAAAGTAATCTTAAATTTGACCCAATTTAAAAAGAGAGAAGTGTTGCTGAATAAACGCCTCTTTGTGTGACTTTCGTTGTCAAGTGCTATCTGTCTGTATTTGGCTTCTTTATGGAGTTTATCCAATCCTTAAATCACAGAACAAATAAAGAAATGGTTCAATGATATAATGGTATACTGCAGAAAGCTTTACCTAATCAACACAATTCAACAATTGTGATTTCAGTTTTGTATCTAGTGTTCGGACCTCAGCTTGCAAGATTCAATCTCTAGAGTTCATACAAATACAAATCAAAAAATCCAGAGAAGAGAAGCATTAGCGACTCACTAATCTTCCATTCATTAACTCAAAATCAGATTTTAGCTCTGTCTATATCCCGAATTTTTAAAATTAAGATGTTATTTAGGTTTCTTTGAATCAAGAGGTCCATGGATCCAGACTTGCTCGTTTTCTGAACATTGAGGCCTAAAAGTCAAAACGCCATAAGGTTCTGTCGGATATATGGGGTCAAACAATCCCAACAGATCAAAATCATAAGGTTTGAGAGGGATGTCTCAAGTTATGTTCTGACTTCTCAGGCATATCCTATTGGTCAGAGGCGTACATTGAAGACAGATGCTGTGTTCTCCACATTCCAAAAAATCTACAACGTTTGAAACGGTATTTCGTTAGAATTTAAATTGGGTAGAAGAGTCGGGTGTTCTGTTTCTTTCGCTTTTCCTTCTCACCAAAGAATAACAAACGCAAACACAAAGCAAAAGCGTAAAATCCTTTATTTTTTATTTGCTTGAATTTCAATACCATTATAGTTTCGATTTTTGGGGGGTTTTTCAATTTTCAGTTCTTCTTTATTGACTTTAGAAAAACGAAAAGAACGCCGTCGCTGTTTTTCGGCATACAACATATAATCACCTTTCAAATGGGTCACCAATCTATAGATCGCTCTCGCTTTGACACGACCAGCTTAAAAGTGAAACGTTGATACTTTTCCAAGTCTAAACGAAACCATGTGAAAACAAAAAAAAAAAAAAAAAAAAAAACACAAAAGCGTTGAAAGCAGAACATAATGGCATCTTTAAAACACAACCACAGGCAGGCGAGCCAGGAGCCATTCAGTATGATTTATGTGCATATATGCTACCATCAAAACGAGGAGAGAACTATAACCAATGTAGTGTTATCAAAATATAACAATGGCTTAAGAATTCAAGGGAAAGAAAAACCAGAAGCAGATAAGGGTTTTGTATCATTTTGTGAAGCACCCAGCACGCGAGGGGTCTTGTGGCAGCTGCATGTACGTTTCTCTTGTTCTCTTGTTCGTAGCACATATATGTAACTACTTGACTATAAGTCAGGATCATTGGCAGACCTACAAATTTTCCACACTGAACAAGGAAGATTTAATTCTTGATCTGTCTTTTGCCAATCACAGTCCAGCGGGTTAATGACCAGTAGCCTTCTCATCACACGTTCTGATCTGAACTGTTTCTGTTGTTCTCTCACCAGCCCAATATAGTTTCACGCGCGCGACACATTAACTTACCATATTCCCAAAAAGCAGCACTCGTGATCAGTGGACCGACTTGCGCGAGGTGGGCTAGAGTTTTTTGGAGGGCGGAAGAAAGGCTTGAATTTTGTGGATAGAGGGTGTGAGTGGTGAGATGGTGAGATGGCGAGGTGAGGTGAGGTGAAGGGCTCAGTCAACAGTAAACCTTATTCTGGTCATTGTGGCACAAAGCTGCTTGGAACCATAAAGCAAAAACCTACTTGACCCATTCACGAGACCAATTGAATTCGAACAAGCAGGCGCTTGCTTCCCTTCCACGATATGACAGTGGCTAAAATAGCATCAGATCTTGTAGCCAACTATATAGTATTTTTTTTTTTAAGATACGAATTTGGAGTTTTGAACAGATCCAGAAAGATATATGCCCAAGCTGCGTAATAAGCTTCTTGCAATAACTATATGTTGCATAGAATGAGGATCTGGTTTTTGATTGAACTAGAATGCCCGCTAAGCTTGCAGTCGCATCGTCGTACTTACTCTTCTCTAGATGAATAATCACAGACCGTCTTACGATGCTCAAGTTACAGCCCTGCGTTTGTGATGATGCCTCAGCCGACATACTACAAGACCTTGTTAGAAACTCGCCGCCTCCTCCCAAGTTTTAAATCTTTTGAACCAATTCCTACAAAATATGTTGCGTTGGATCAGATCTCAAACCATGTTCAGTCACAAACTGGAACTCCACCGTTTTTTTTATTTTCAAAACACCGAGATCGATCCCTCACTATGCCTAGCTTCCAACCTAGCATGAGTCTCGATTAATTGACCAAAAAAAGCATGAGAAAGCAGAGATCGATATACCAAACAATAGCCGCCGTGGGGGTTTGAAGTGTGGGGGTTAACTGCAGGTTCGTCGCTCCGAGATGTTGGCGTGCCTCAACTGTCAATTGAGGGCATGGCAGCCTATCAATCATGGTTGGCCGAGCGCTAGTGCCAATATGGCCGTTTAAGCTTGCACAGCAAAAAGAGCACATCACAATATTAATCACATTGAACAGGGACCTTGTTGGCATGGAGCTGGCTAGCGTAGCCACACAGAACATAGCAAGTACAACCTGGGCTTTGAGAACAAACACATATTTGATTATAAAGATCTAAACCTCAAAAATGAACCAAAACTGTGCCCTATAGCTAGCAAAGGATAGCCTGGCCTGGCAATTGATCCCCCTTTCTTTGTAACAGAACTATAGCTATAATCTCAACTCATTTAGTAGCATTTATATCTATTGTCACCTTTGTCTACCACCAAGATAAGCTTCTAATCTAGCAGTTTTAAACCGTATAATCTAACAAGATATATATGGACTATATTGGAACAGCTTTCTCGAGGAAGAACCTTACTCAGGTCCCTGTAAGATCTGCACGTTCGCCGTTAGAGTGCGGTGTTAGCCGTAATATTGTGGAAACTCCCAATTTTTGAAACTAGCTAAGGGGAAAAAAAAGGCAACTGGAAGATAGGCATAGGCATATTAATTACCAGGCTTCTAAAAAAGAGCAAGCCCTACTTTAATCTATAGATATATATAAAGGTTGACCGATCGGTGCCTATCAATATGCAACCTGGGCCTAGGTCACAGCCACATTTGTTCAAAAAGATATTCAAAAACAAAAAAGCTATAGGGTGATGTCATAATCATGTGGGGATCTTGTCCCTATGTTCCCCTGCCATAGGGGTAGGGCCTATACCCTATAGACCCTTCTATATATTTGCAGGTGCAAGCACGGTAGGCTTGCGATGAAGATTACAGACTGTGGTTCGGGGGGACCTAGGCTTGATCTTGGCTCGGCTGAGTTGCCGCTCGAGTTAACAATAAATAAAATGAATAAGGGACGTCCCTTTGAGTGTGCGCCTTGCTACCATAGATATATAATAAGCGTGGGGCGGCGGAAGCGAGAGATAGTGCTAGACATGGCAAGCCGATAGACAGATAGCAAGGTCCAATGTGAACAATGCTCTTGACCCAGGAACACGTACGCTACTTTCAAACAGTTTTGAAAGCCAGTCTGGCAATTGGCTCCCGTTACAACAGTTTTTATAATTAATTTCGAGCAATCAAAGACATTCAGCGGTTCGCAATCTTAGCGGGTATAGTGGATTTTCAGTTCCTGTGCCTTGATGAAACCAATCGTGTCCATCAACCTCATCCTCATCCTACTTCTTGATCCTGGGCCAGGGGAAATAACAGTTGCGGCTGTGCTAGCTGCGGTTTATATCGGGGTGTGGATTGGAGTGATAAGGTTGTAGAGTAGAGTAGCTGTAATATTGAAGATCCACAGTTGAGCTGAGCAGTGTGGTCATGAATTAATTTTCCTTGTGCATGCGTGAGACGGTTTTGTTTTCATCTGATTCAGACAAAAAAAAAAAACCTATGACGCTTTTCCGCTTCATGTAAATTTTGGTTGCGCAGGCCGGCAGGACAGGAGCAAGCTTGACAAGGCACGTTTGCAGACAAGAGAAAATAATAATAATAATAATAATTTTGATAGAGGCACTAGTTAATATTGCTTTGCTGCCTTTTGATATATTTTTTTGATTGTTACACAATTGTCACTATGGAAATGCAAGTAATCGTCATTTTTTTTGTTTGTCATCCGATCTTTAAATGGGCACAATTACGCACTGACTAAAAATTGAAAGCACATCTATGACATAAACCATCGACTAATTACACCAGCTGTGATCTGGACGTCACGGTTTGGCATCGGTGTATGCAGTTACAGGTTGCATCTCCATGGATTAGTGAGGCCGCCGCGCACCGCCGTTGGTCTCAAATTTTGGCGTGTCGCCAGTTGTTACAGTTAGTCAAGCAGGAGCCACACTTGGAAAACCTTTAACAGATATGGAGACAGACAAACATCAACAGAGCAGAAAATAATAATAATGCTTAGTATACAGTACATGGAAAGGAAATAATAATAATAATAATAATAATCAGAAGAAGAAAAAAAAACATGTAAACTCTAGAAAACTCAGCAGGCTGAAACGTAACAAAATAAATAAGAAAATGAACTCATGAGCAAAGAGGCGGCCCAAGGAGAGAAAATAATAATAATAATAAAAATAACAAGCATCATAACATCATTAAGTCGTTGCAACTGGCAATTTTTTTGTTTTTGATAGTTGGTTGGTTTTGTCTCCATTGATTGACTCTCATCGGTACTCGTTAGGTCGAAACGCTTCCGTGTACCGTTGGTCACGCCCGTATAGCCGAGCCCATTCATTGAATCCCCCATCAAGAATATACACCTCTTGATTTGGGAGAAACGGGCTAACATGAAGGGCGTATGCCAAGGCGCACGAGGGCCCTCGCTGTTGAGAAAGCTGGCAGTAGAAAACCACTCGTTTCACGTTGCAGAGCGACTGAGATAATGATTGGAGGTATTGAATGAAGGTTGACGACGGCACGTTGATTGAATTGCGAATGTGTCCTTGAAAGAAGCTATTTATCGGTGTCTAACAGCGTAGACATGTTAGCAATCTGGGGAGAGAGAGTAAATTAAAGTGAGATCAAAACTTACGCCAAAGTGGTCTGAATCTCGAACGTCGACAACCACAAATGATGGGGCTGCTTGTGGAGTGTCCATCCATGATTTGAGGGTTGGTGCGGTGATCCTAATAGGCTTGGACATGGTTGTGAAGATGGGTGTGGATGGGTGGATGGGTGTTGGAAGGTGAATTGGGTACTATGCGATAAACGGTATTGGGTCAAAGGCGAGTATACTGTTGAAAAAAAAAAGTTGAAAAACAATCTGGAGAAATAAGAAACGAAATAAAGGAAAGAAGGAAAAGGAAAGAAAAGAAGGAGAAACCTGTCTGATTATATAGAATCTTAAGAATATAAATACGAAATAAAAGAAACTTGTGTTCTTATATATAAAAAATACTGTCAATATTCTGATATGAACTTGATTGATCAAGGAAAGCCTAAAAAAGGTTGAGGTGATCTTTTTTTTTTCTAAGCTTAGAAAAGACAAAATAAAAAGAAAAGTTAAAAGTTGCTGTTTGTTTGCCCATTAGTCCTAATAGGGGTCTTGTGCCTGATTATGTCAGTCGCAAGAGTCAAAAGAAATTTTCAGCGCGCACTGGAGACTTGATCATATTATGGAGGAGGAGGAGGAGGAGGAGCCTAGGGAGAAATTCATATTAATAATTCAGTCAGTCAAGAGAGTAAAGGTGAAGAGATGCTTATATTAAACTTATAATTCAGACAAACAGACATATATATATATATATATATATATATATATATATATGGAAATAAAAAGGAAAACTGACTTGATGATGAATTAATGTATGGACAACTATTGATTTTTCGCTAACAAAGTTGTAAAAACTTATCACATGGTGGTGAGCCAAAGGACGCTCTCTGATCATTGCAAAAGTCTTCTGTAACCTCTTTAGCTATAACTATATATGGTTGACCCAAGTTCAAACGAACCCAGTTCAACCCCGAAGGTTCAGCATAAAGTTTCAACAAAACTCTCCTGCCTACAAAACTACTACCCTAACCTAATCAAGTGTATGGGATCTCATTACAGAGATACACCCAGAAAAGAGAGCCCATATATAACACAATCAGAAAGCAAGAAAGAGAGCTGCTCGTCTAATAAGGTATAATTCTCTTGTTTTTCTTTTATGTAGAGGGGCCTTATAATTACTGACCATGCCGTCTGCCACTGGCAATATAGCTATAGCTGTTGCTACGTTTTAGACACAACCGGAATGGGTGTTTCCCCTTTGTGCCCGTATACTTTGGGCCTGTTTGGAGCATGCACGACTAGTGTTCCTTCCTCCACGGGTGGTCCCTCAGGTCCATAGGAATCCCTCAATACGCAAACACGCCCCAAATGAAAATAGAATTCTCCCTATAATATATGGGTTGACTAGAAATATATAGCACAAGGCAATTTGGCGGCATGCACGTGGAGTTTCAGCGTTAGGTGCATATGGTAAATTAGAACAATCATGATTTTGCAGAATTCTCAAAACACAAGGGCGACGCAGCACGTTAGAAGTATGTGTGTTTGGCGAGGTGTAGCATAACGAAAAGAAGTGTCAAGTCCATTTCAGAGGATGGTATGGAATAAAAAAAAAAAGAAATAAATAGTACTATGAAATGTATATATGGTCGTCGATGAAGTAAAAAATTGCCTATTTGTAGAGTCCAAACACCCAAAACATGGAAAATCAAGACAGAAACAGAAAATACAATGAAACGAAAGTTTCCTAAACAAGATGAGTTTGCACGCCAGACCAGTAGGCTAGCACCACATCAGCAGCAGGAACAGAAAAGCAGGAGCAGCGGTACCATTGTCTCGGCCCTGTATACCTCCAAAACTAGTGGAGAAAAATAAACAAAATAAAAAGGATATCGACCATAATGGCATGTATACATGTAAGAGGGTAATTATCCTGGTTGCAGTTACTCGCGAGATGGAGACGCAGGAACGGATTTGCGAGTCATCCATCCTTTCACATTTCCAATAAAAGAAGTTGGCCGCTGCTGCTTCTGCTGCCGCCTCATTCTTTCTTCCCCTCCTGAAAAGTTGGCTGCATAATCTGTCACCGGCGATCGCGGCCGTCGGGGCGTAACCACCCCACTAGCTGTCCCGCTGCTGCTGGTGCCACTGCTGTTCATACTGCCATGATGATGGTTGCCACTATTACCCAGCGTACTGGATATATACGCGCGAATCTCGCTGTAAAGGTCCTTGGACGCGGTTTCGAAATTGGTTTTAAAGGACTCCCGAAACTCCATAACGTGTCGTTTCAAGTCGAGCTCGTTCTTCTTGAACCATGACACGTTGAGCTCTTGGCGAGAAGCGCCCCGCGCAAAATTGCGCATGAGGTACTTGTCGTAGTCCCGGATGACCTTTGTGATGATGTCGGAGGTCGAGATGCCCTCCGTCCGCTGCGTGGTCAGAAACTTGCCTTGCTCCTTGATGGGTCTGTAGATGTCATCGCTATCGCCCGACGCATACGGCAGGTCATCGTGGGCCACATAGTCAATCTTGTGCAGGTCCAAGAATTCAGGGGTGACGGCCCAAGGGGCATCTGGGATAACTTCGTCGACCCACTTGCAGTGCTTCAGGGTCTCGCAGCGCTGTACATCCGTCAGCACCGTCAGCCCTTTTCGTCTATGCGTCTCAACGTCGCTAGGCACCCCACATATCAGTGTCACATTCGGCAATGCCTTTTTGGCTTGCTCCAGCTGTCGCATGTGGCCCACGTGGAACAGATCAAACACTCCGTCTGCGTAAACTCGAACCGGGCGGTCGGTAGGCGGTGGGTTGAACTTGAACCCTCTTGCTCGAAACTTGCGGTACTCGGGTGCAAGCTCTTCGTCTCGGGCTTTTTCTTCTTTTTCAAACTCAGCTAACCGTGCAAGAGCCTCTTCTTCGTCCTGGCTCGGTGTTTCGCCGACTTTTCGTCGTTTAGGTACTCGGAGCAAACTCCGATCCTCTTGTTCGTTGTCGTCGTCCTCATCATTCTCTTCGTCAGTCTCAGTCGACCCATGCATGTCACTAATGATTATATTACTGTCTTCTTCATCATCCTCATCGTCGTCGAGCTCGTCTTCATCGCTCTTGTTTTTCTTCATGAACCCCAGAAAGCCGCGTCGTTTGCGTTTGTGTCCAGCCTTATGACCCGAGGCTCCCAATTTTTCACTCTGGCTGCTTGCAGCCGACCTCTTTGAAACCAGTGAGGTCAGCGAACGAGACTTAGCAAGACCACCACCCTGGGGGCTACCGTCCTTGAGTTCTTTCACCATGACAGTAAGTACCAACCTTTTCAGCAACAGTACTGCAGCAAGGAAAAGAAAAAAAGAAGGTGTGAAAGAAGGGCGTCCAAAGACCGTATAGAACTCGCTTTGAATGGTCAGGGAGCAGCAACTAATCAAGATGAGACCAATCCCGCAACCCGCAAAAAAGAGTTTAATACAACAGTTTACCTAAGCTGATTACAAATGATGTCTAATGGCTGACATTATCTCTCTGAATCCTGCCGTTAGATGATTAGTTTTCAACCAAGTGCCATACCATTGATAATTCCATACTTTATTGATTCATGTTGACTTTCTGAAATCCCTTTTTAACTTTTATTATAATATTACAGCTTGAACTTACTCGTCTAGATCTGGATATATCTTCAAAATAATCTATTTTTCGCTGAACTACCCTTGTATAGCCGAGGGCCATATATGTTGGGAGTCTTAGACTTGCCCTTGAAAAACAAATGAGATATACGGCGTAAGGCTTGTGTTCCAATCAAGGGCCCCATCAGAACTTTACGGTGTTTCTGACCTTTTTCATTCTTTCTGTGTTCGTCTGCTGTTGGTATATCCTTGCAATGAATGCACTCAGTTGATTCCATAGACGCAAATCTACAAATAAAATAGTCTTCAGTTGTCAGGTCCATTCTATTGTAAAAATCTGGGGTAGTTTCCAAATCAACGGATTTCTCAGTATGTGGGAAAAAGACATTTTTGTTCCCATCTCCATGTAAGATCGTGTGCCACTGCCGTTAGAGTAACAAAAACAATCCATGACAAAAATACAAAAAAACACAAAAATGCTATCTTGGAACCTCCACTTTTCATACAACCCATAAATACCCGCCCAAGTCCCTTGAACTTTCTATTTTCTTCTTCTTCTTCTCTTCATCTTCTTCCACTCACTTTATAACACACAGATCCAATTCCCAGCATGACCAAATCTGATCAAATCACTATCGCCGACTACCTCTTCCAGAGAGTCAGACAATTAGGCGCCGATCACATCTTTGGTGTCCCCGGTGACTTTAACCTCCAACTGCTCGACCACATCTACGAAATCCCCGAGTTCAAGTGGGTGGGCTTTTGCAACGAGCTCAATGCTGCCTACGCTGCTGACGGATACGGACGTGTCAAGGGTTCTCCCGCCTGCTTGATTACGACATACGGCGTGGGGGAGCTCTCAGCCATCAATGGTATTGCAGGCGCCAACGCTGAGCAAGTCCCTATCCTGCACGTCGTGGGAACCACTGGCAGACCTATTCAAGAAAACAATCTCATGATTCACCATGTTACCCCGGGCCGGGGGCTGGCCCCCGCAGACCACAAGGTCTACGCAGAGGTGTCGAAGCCCTTCTGCTGTGCACAGGAGTACCTGTGGGACGTCAAGACTGCGGCAGAGCAGATTGACAGAGTTATCACCGAGGTTTACAAGCAGTCCCTCCCTGGATACCTTTATATCCCAGTGGACATGGTCAACCCGCTGATATCCGCGGAGGGGCTCTCTACCCCACTACCCTTAACCATCACAAACTCTATTCCCGAGTCTGCCGAAGATGAGGTCGTCGATAATATTCTCAACGCTCTGTACACCGCCAAGAACCCAGTTATCCTTGCTGATACTTTGGCTGTCCGTCACCGTGCCACCGACCTGGTCAAGGAGCTCGTCGACAAGACCAACATCTGGTCTTACTCCACTCTTTTGTCAAAGGGTATTATTGACGAGACCAACCCCAACTACGTCGGCGTTTACAATGGTATTGCCTCGCAGGGTGGCATTGCTGACGCTGTGCATGGCTCTGACTTGGTGCTCAACATTGGACCATTCTTGACGGACTCCAACACTGGCGGTTTTACCAGAGACATTAAGGACGAAAATGTCGTCATGCTGCATCCCCTCTACGTCTCTGTCAAGTCCCCCAAGAAGATGGAGGGCGTCCACTTCTTGCCCATTCTCAAGAAGATTGTGGACCGCGTTGACGTCTCCAAGCTCGCTCCCAGACTGCCCAAGCCCGAAGTCACTTTTGTGCCCGACGCGCCCTCGCCCGCCGACATTTCTCTTGCCAAGCTGATTGAGGCCGCTTCTGACTACATTCAGCCCAACGACGTTATCGTCGCTGAGGTCGGTACCGTCCAATTCGCATCGCCCGATCTCAAGTTCAAGTCCAACAACCAGATCATCACCCAGGTGTTTTACTCGTCCATTGGCCACGCCTTGCCTGCATCCGTCGGTGCTGCCTTTGCCCAGCGCGAGCTGAACCCCTCCAATCCCGGCCGCGTTGTGCTGCTCGAGGGCGACGGCTCGTCCCAGATGACGATTCAGGAGCTCGGCACCATGGTGCGCCACAACCTGGACATTTCCATCTTCCTGCTCAACAACTCTGGTTACTCGATTGAGCGCGCCATTTGGGGACCCGACCAGGGATACAATGACATTTGCCCTGACTGGAAGTGGACTCAGTTGCTTAGTGCTTTTGGCGGCACAGAGGGCAAGAATGTGTTTTCGACCAGGGTCGAGACCAAGGAGCAGCTGGACAAGCTTGTCCAAGACAGCGAGTTTGGCAACAAGAAGGCTACTCGGTTAGTCGAGGTTATTCTGCATCCCAAGGACTACCCTTGGAGACTGATGAAGCAGATTGATGTCATGGTCAAGAAGAATGTGGACATGTTTGTTGAGTACGCCAAGGTTCATAATTAAACCCATTTTGATCTATAATGAAATGAAATAAAGAATAAAAATCTCATGACTAAAAAGCTAACCCTTTACAGAACACTTGAAACTATGGCAATCAACGGGTGCCTACGTCTACAGTCGCAATTGAGTGGTGGGGTCATAATCTGGGGGTAGCCTCTTAATCACCACTTTACCGTTATCGTTCAACACACAGCCATCACTTGACACCAAAATGTGGGGGTAGTTCAACCGGATATCTCTGACTTGATCTTCGGCTACTCCAAACCTGTCTCGGGGAATCCAAATACACGGCCGCGCTGCTCGCACTGCCATATGGTGAAATGCTCGAGACACCAGGTGCTCCCTCTGATCCATAGATAGGTTTTCAAGCGTCGCTTCAATCCCTTCAAATAATTCACTAGACATCCCATGCTGGGGTATTTCCTTCATGGTATCTTGCCCTCTAGAGCTATCTTGATCTTGATTCCAGCTTCCATCCGCCTGTTGCGCTTCTTCCTCTATTGCTTCAGTTAACCATCCTCGACCTTGCAGTCGGTACGGGTAGAATATCTCCGACAAGCTACGTATACTGGGCCGCCTGCGATGCCCATGATTTCCAAATTGTCCACCTACCTGGCTGCAAGTTGAATAGGGTCCACCAGAAGGTTCAGGGTGGGTTGTGGTTTCAAGTTTCTCCAAATTCCCCAAAGAAACAGGGACGTAGGTAATAATTGGCCTGAAAATACGACAGAGCCGGTAATGGTAAACTCCAGTAAGCATTAGCACCAGGGTCATAACCACTGTATGAATAATACAAATCGGCTTGCCGCTAGAGTCCTTGGCCATTATAAACAACCCAATCATGCATATTTCTAAACAGTACACTCCAATCATCAAGTGAAAGATAGCCTTGGGGTAGTGTGAACCCATTGAGTCTGATCTCGGAACTATGGTGTGTGTTAGCAGACTAATGAAACTCATTCCCGACCCGACTTACGGCCATACTGTTGCAATAAAGAATCCGATACTTATAAGCGACATATAGCAAGCTAAATGAGAATGCTGCAAACCCGGTTATGAGAGGTGCAACCACCGAGTAAATCATCCCAATCACTGCGAGGATTGTCATGCTTGGATAGATCGACCCCCAACTCAACGAGTCAATGGCTGACATTGTTCTGAACCGATCGTGCGGGGATTGAACAAACAGAGGTTTGATCAAGTATATCTTCACCAATTGAGCTGCTTGGAGAAGGATTTCACCAGAAACAGCCAACCCCTGTAGAAAGATGTACGAGTAGAAAAAGTTGGCTCCCTTTGGAACATTGTAAGCCAGTAAAGTCAGGGTAGTTAGAGGGAGGTGAACCACTTGTGCAATGACTGCTGTTGCACCGCGCGAGATAGCGACAACTAGAAAGGCTTGAATAAACAGAAAGGGAAATAGAAATGATTGAACGTCCAAGTCAACCTCCACATTGGTTGAATAGCCTTTCAGTTTAGCTAGTAGCCTAAATAGCATGGGGGCAATGCCCATCATTGCAGACATTGCAATTGTGGGCAGAATGCTTGACATAATAAGCCGTATGCGTGGGGGAATGTGGTCGATCCATTCAAACCCTGGTAGTAGATCTGGAAGATAGTCTGGTTGACTGATAACACCAATAACAGCGACAGGGAACGTCCAGCATGCGATCAAAACGATATTCAATCCAGTTGCGATGATATGCCTTAGCAGGCTCTTTTGCCAGCTTATGCCTAGGTTGTTCCAGTTCACGTCCCTAGGATCGATCTCAATTGCACTGAGCCCTGCCAATTGAGGATCCTCAAATATTACCGCTTGGCATGCCAGGTGTGCAGCCATCTGATTGTTGAATTGGATGAAACATGAGTTAATCGGCTCAAACACAGAGAAATTGTCCTGAAGTCTGTGTACTTCTGCGTTGAGTCGATTGAGTTCTGCCTTATACCAGGTTATGGCGTCTATTGACGGCGATAAATAGGGAATCTTGATGGGAATAGATAGAAAGTGGAACCGAGCCAGCCGCACTCGAGGCAACTCGTTATTATTCATGAACCTATTCCACAATTTGCCTGGCAAATCAAGCACCTCAAAGCTAGTTTTGGATGTGACATGATAGCTTGACTCAACACTATGCGAAGTGTTTGCTGTGAACAAGGAGGCTGAGTTGGTAGAGTGCAGCCCAAAGAAGCGAGCTGATAATGCTGATAAAAAGGTCGGGTTTTCTGCCAAGTCCTGAGCTTGTTTCGCCCTGAAAAAGCATTTTGTAATAATGAGAGTTTCAAGGGCCTCCAATTTGCTTGCGACTTTGTCGCGTTCCTTGATCTTGTCAAGTAATGCAGAGTAATCTCGGTTGATCCAGACCTTTTTGACCCCACCCGGAAGCATGCCAAACAAGTCGAGCAGCTTTTCTTCAGACCTGTACAGAATTGGCACTGACCTCAGCAGAATGGTGTTTGCAGATGCAGTTTGGCGATGCTCTGGGCATGTCAATGCTGCATGTCTGATTTTAACAAACGTGCGCAATTCTTCGTATAAAAGCCAACAAGTGAAGCACACAAAGATAATAACCAGCCCCAAATGCACAGATAATCGATTGGCGTGGTGGGTCGATATATGCGACCAAGTTAGTGAGTCAAGGGAAAAGCTGTTACCTTTTTCATCATCATGATTCCCACTAAACCAATTTAATGGAATTAAAATGGGCAGTAGAATTAAAGTAGAAACCGAAAATAGTATAACTAGCATTCGAATGAAACGTAAAAAGAAGAATCCATCAAGATTACTATACTGTTTCACATCATTCAGCGGAGTGGCGCATATGTGCACTAGCCACGAAAAGAGGGACGACCCTGGTGCCAGAATGCGCTTTGACTTTGGGACGAGCATCGTTTTCGGTTCGTAGACATGATTGAGCCGTTTCCGAAGAATCAAAAATAGAGTAATCTGCACTAGAAAGATTCCTACAGAAGCAATAAGTGAGGTTACAAAAGCAGTAAATGTCTGGCCTTGGGACCCATGCGACACTCCGGGGCCGATTTGGCCTGGTTGCGAGCTAGACATTGTACGTAGGGTGGTTGGATTTTGAAATGATGATTCAGGAATAATTTTGGTTTAACCTAAGCTATGAATCGTGACATGTACATGCAATTTCAGGGGATGAAGGGTGGCTGGCCTGCAATTTGTTCGGGTTAGTATAAAAAAGAAGCTGACTATTGGGATGTGCGAGCAGTTTCAATGTGAGCCTACCAAAGATATCGTGACTGTACTGAGCCTTTAAAGGAAGTTCTTGTAATAGCAAAAACATATATATGCTGCAACTGGCACTGGCATTATAATCAATCAGGATCGTCAGATGATAAGAGCCAACTACAACGTTCAACTGCAGTGTTGAAGAGAGACATGATTCACTTGCTCCATGGTCCAAATTTAATATGAACGGCATCTACCAAGGTTATAATTCCATCTTCATGCACAAAACGACAAACGATGATGATGTTGGCTAAAAAAAGCCAAATGCACCCGTCCCAGCATGTACAGATCTATTAAAAATATATATCCCCATATATACAAGTATCTAATAGCCTACATATCAAAGTGGAGATATTCTGATATCGATGACGGAACAAGTTAATATTCGCTATAATTAGAGCGTTGTGTTGCTAAATACCTCTTGCTTATGAGCCGTCTCACCGAACAAACGGGAAGACTAATAATAGAACTTGAAAAAGACTATCATCATTCCCCGGGGGCCACCTATTTCTTGATTATTTTAGTGTGTACAAGATATCGTCGCAGCGGGATGATGTCTTTATGAGATCAGGAGTGAGCAAGGAGTATTACATATGAGATATATTAGGGGGTATACAGTCAAGTTAAGTCTATAGGCAAAGAGGTGTTGATCCAAATGAGTTTGGTAGAACCCGCCAGTGATTAAAATGTCCCAAGAACCCAGAATTACTTTTCTCTGCCTACTACTACTAGATTTATTTCCCCACAGAATAGTTTGCAATACATGTCCATCTCACGATATTATTCACAAGAGCAATTGAGAGCAAAATATTGGAGGAGACAGGAGGCTCAACACTTTTAGTATGCATAAGTATGCGATAGTTGAACTGCTTTTTTTTTCTCACTCCCCCCTTAGTCCTTGGAAATCAATATAATTTGTGGTGGTTGGTAGATTTTGTCGTTGTTGTATTTACAGTACTACCATAGTAGGATATATATAGTTGAGTGGTTGGTTCCCATAGTCCTCTTTTTGTAGACAATGTATACTATAACGTGACGTCACTACAAAGAACCATCACCATAGTAATTCTGACACGATATCCTCATCAGTCTTTCTACCTAGATATATTAAAACCAATGAAATTGATGAAAACAAATTTTTATAATTATAACTGCTACTCCTAGAATATCTGGAAACAGAAGTAATGCGGTCAATGATATGCTGATAATATATAAACAAAAAGTCTCATGAATTTTTTTTTTTTTTTTTTTTTTTTTGTTTGTGGAAAGTCCGAGCTTAGGTCCCACTCTATTTATAGCCACCACCACTAAGCTTGACATGCTGAAGCGAATTCAAAGGGCCTCGTGCTCTCTCACATACAAAATCATGCGCACTTTATATTAGACAAACGGTCAAGAAGCTCACCACTTGGATAATGATGGAAAGATCTCAAGTGAAGAGTCAGTTTTGAATTAAAAAAAAGTCTTTTGAAGTATTGTACATATGTAACATCCCCGTAAATCAGCTTTAACGACCTACCAGAATTCATTCCATGAGCATCAGCATGAATCAACATCGTTTGTGAGACAGGTTCATGTATAACCTTGATAATGCAGAAGTTTAAAAACTGCAAGAATAAAAATCAATAAAATCAATAAAAAAAAGAAAAACAATTATATTTTTAATATTGAAAACACAAAAATAAATTCATAAAAAACTAAAACTGTTTCATTTCTTTTTCTTTTTCTTTTTCTACCTTTCTTCTCATGCTCTTGTGTGCTTTTTTTGGTTTCTTGTGTCACATATCCCTATTAATTCCTATAAGACCTTTGACAGTGTGACCCTTTAACACGATTATGTCTGATCATATAAATAAGAAACCATCCTCCTCCATTTTATCTGCTTGAATCATAAAAACATTTACTTCGATATTCGATACTCACTTTTATATCTCTCTCGTTTTTCATATACTTTCGTTAAAGATCTACTACTACTCCAAATCATCATACACGCATAACAATCACTATGCTGTCTTCCTCAATCGTTAAGGCTGGCAAGCTCTGCTTGCTCGCAGCCTTTATGGCAACTTCTGCTAACGCTTGCAATCCCTTGACTGCAACATGTCCTGGTAATACTGCTCTAGGTAAATCTCTCTACACCGACTTTACTCAAGGTGCTTCTCCCAACTACGATGCCTACCTCTCACCAGGCAAGGTTACTTATGGTGACAAGGGTGTTGATTTCACAATTAGCCAAAAGGGCGATACCCCAACTGTGCAGTCTGACTTTTACATCATGTTTGGCCACTTGGAATTTGTTGCTCAAGCTGCTCCTGGTACTGGAATCGTGTCTTCCATGGTCCTGATCTCTGACGATCTCGACGAAGTTGATATTGAATGGATTGGAGGTGACACTACGCAAGTCCAGTCCAACTACTTCTCCAAGGGTGATACTAGAACTTATGACCGTGGTGCTTTCCACCCTGTCAGCAGTCCTCAGACTACCATGCATACTTACGCTATTGACTGGACCAGTGACAGAATCATTTGGTACATTGACGGAGCTGCAGTTAGAACCCTCCCCAACCCTGGTACTGGCTACTACCCACAGTCTCCCATGCAAGTTAGATTTGGTTCTTGGGCTGGCGGCGATTCCAGCAATGCTCCTGGTACTATTGAGTGGGCTGGTGGCCTCACTGACTACTCTGCTGGTCCTTACAGCTACTACGTCAAGTCTATTAACGTCCAGGACTACTCTACTGGCTCCAAGTACGTTTACACTGATCAGTCCGGCTCTTGGACTTCTATCCAAGCCGTTGATGGTAAGATCAATGGAAACTTGGACGGTTCTGCAGGCGGTATGAGTTCTGCTCCCGCTCCTCCTCCTCATTCTACCTCCAGCACATCTTCCACCACCTCTACTACTTCTTCCACTACTTCCGCAGACCCTGTCACTACTTCCTCGACTTCTTCTACTACTTCTTCTGTTGAGTCCACTTCGTCTACTCCAGAGTCCACTTCTTCTGTTGAGTCTACTTCCTCTCCTTCTCCTTCTCCTACTCCTTCTAGTTCTTCTACTTCTACTTCCACCTCCACTTCCACTTCTACCTCGTCTCCAAGCCCCTCTCCCAGTCCTTCAACTGAGAGCTCCAAGACTCCTACCCCCACGCCTGAGCCTACAACTGCTCCTGCTCCAGTTCCCACATCTGTCATCCCCACCACCATTATCACCACTGTTGTGCCTACCACCGCCTCTGTGGTTCCTCCTCCCTCTCCTCCTCCTGTTGCTCCCAAGCCTTCCATGACTACTGTTTTCCCGGTTCCCCCTCCTGTTCAACCTACTTTGATTCCTCAAGTTAATGAAGCTTCTGGTTTCGCTAGTAAGGGATTGTGGATGGCTGGATCCTTCTTCCTTGCCTCGGTTTTGGTATTTTAATCCGACACATTGATCAAGGTTTTAACGACCATGACAACAATACCAACCTCTTAGAACATGTATGTTATATTTATTGCACTACAACATTCGGCACGGCTATCCCATGTGAATGACACATGAGGACTATTTTTTTTTTTTACATTATTTTCGCATTTTTCCGGATGTTCACGACACGCTCCTTTGACCTTTGCAAGCACGCTCCTTTTTCCAACGTTAAAAGTAATTAGTTATAAACGGTGATTCATATGTACTATAGGGAATTAAAATATAGTATTGGGTTTTTATATCATTTGGCTTCAATATCAAAGTGAAATACTTAGAATCGCTCAAGCTAGCTTCGTTTCAAAGTTGTCAAACAGATAAAAGTAGAGTTTGTGACACAGTGTCACTAGTTCAAATTGCAGCGCCATTGACACTGACTAGTGAGTGGATCTTGAATTAGACTACTAACCAACTAGTTTAACTAACTTTCAGCGATAAAATTATTTTTTTTAACCTTCTCACCAAGACCACTCTAAATCCATTAGATTGGTTCAAAGATCTCTCATATATCTAAATATACTCTCAAACTATAATGGAATAAGACTTGAGACTTAGACATATTGTACATGACATAAGACATGACATAAGGCAATACAACCAATTAGAGTGGCTTCATTTTTTGCCCTAACAAAAAAACCTCTTCCAATACTTTTGTATTCACACCTCTTTCCCTTCTCTTCCGTCTCCAACTGTTGGTTGATTTTTCAGTCATATAGATCACTATCCACATTCACAATGGTAAGTAGGGCAAATTTCGATGGATATCACTTGGGATGAGCCTTAGTCCTTGATTCCAACGCGGTTTTCACTTGTTCTCATGGGCATTTTCCAGCCATCAGACTTGTCACTAACCAACGATCACAGGCTTTCGGAACTACTGTTTACAACACCATCTTCAGACGTAACTCCATCTTCGTCGCTACCGTCTTTGGTGCCGCCTTTTTCTTCGACATGTAAGTCTTGGCCTTCTGGCGATATTCGACATCTTTCTTTCAACACCTTATCTCGAGACAGCATGAAATAGATTAGAGCTAACACCCTTTAGTGGCTTCAACAAGGTTGTCGACTCGTACTACGACAAGATCAACGCTGGCGTATGTTTCCTCAGTCTTTTTTTTCAAGGTGTTTGTATACTAATCTCTGTCTAGAAACAATGGAAGGACATCAGACACAAGTACGTCGAGGAGGAAGAGTAAATATCCTTTTGCATGAAGATAATGAAATGAAAACAAAGTAATACATCAATATTCTTATGGACTCCAGTCGTTGCAGGTTTACAATAGTTCGGACTATGCCGTCGAGAGTAGCTCTGCTTGGCTTCTTTGTGAGTGAGCTCTATACTGTTCTATTAGCCTCTCCACTTTGGCAAGCTTGAATCATTTAACTTCTTCAATTATAGATGAATCAAGGGCTTAACAGGCGTAAATTTTCGTAGAAGTAAATTCTATCATTCTCGAGGCGTTGCTTTGTACAGATTTGTTATGTAGTGCACCTTGTTGATTGATAATTGGGAGTTTTTTTTCTTCTATACTATCACACCTGATTTAACTCAGAACACAGCAAAATTAACCACACTACTCCCCATCAACGCAGGGCCTTATTTATCTCATAGATAATCTGGTGAACCCTGCATCCCACACCATTCATCATGAGATCTGATCCTATTGAAGAGCTTAGGAGGTATCTTGTTGAATGTCCCCAGAAGTTCAATTATAGATTCAAGACCGAAGTACGCGAAGATCTTCGAAAAGCTCTTTTTCTCGCCGCCTCTGCTAATGGGAAGTACCTGAAAACATTCTTTCCTCACTACGATGTCGATGCAAAGGGAAAGAGTTCCTCTTTAGATTCACACGGTCCCGAAGAAAAGCGGACGTGGATCATGCACAATAGCACCGGTATAGATCCTTCTCATCCAGGCCGACCGTGTGTACGCAAATTTACAAAAGGCGAACCAACATATCGTTGTCTGTAAGTATTGATTAGAGATTTACAAAATTGGATAGAGCTCTAACATGGCAGAACTTGCGGACTTGACAACACCTGTGTGCTATGCTCTTACTGCTACAACCCAGAAGATCATGTTAATCATCAAGTGATTGTAACGATCAGTCAACGAGACAGCGGCGGAGTATGTGATTGTGGCGATCCAGAAGCATGGGTTCAACACTTTTCATGCAAACACCACAAACTCGGATCCTTGTCTGATACTCCAATAGCGCCAGAACTAGAACAGGCTATCCTTGCCACAATTGAGACGGCGGTGGATTATGTGATTGATGTTCTCTCAACATCAGACATTCCTATGCAAAAATTTGACAAAGTCGAGCAAATCTTGGCGCATGAGCGCATTTCTCGGTTTAGTGAAAGCGTGTATGGCGTACCTGATGAGGCCACGGAAGGAAAGTACGTGTTGACCCTATGGAACGATCAAAGGCATTCTATCGATGAAGTGGTGGACTTTGTCAAACTGCATTTAAGGAAAGAAAAGAGATTTGGCTACATGGTCACGAATCGGGCGGATGACTATGGCAGGGCGATTCTTGAAATATCAGACAATATACCCAAAATGCTGCAAGAGAAGCTGCGCCTGGAAACGAGTGGTCTCGTGTTGACAATTCGATCTACGAAGGACAATTTTAGAGAGGAAATGTGCGATGCCATTATCCATTGGCTAGCAGATATTTCAAAAGCGTCAATTAATGGTAATTTCTTAATTCTAGGCGATCTCGTTTGTCAAGCCCTCTGCAAGCCATGGAGAGTTGGCAATGCCTGTGCCTTGGGAGAACCAGACTCCCCACAGCCTGCTTCAAGCCTCATCAAACTAGTCAACACATCCTTAGTAGGAGCTCAAATTCCAGAAGCTGGAACGTTCCCTCCTCAGCCATTTTCCATTGATCAATCAGTCACACCGGAAACCATACTCACCAGATCCAACTCAGTTCCAGTTCACTGGCTCAACGACGGACCCAGCCCACCCACATGCATAGAAAACGGGATCAGTCCACGAGTCCAGTATCTCATCTTTTTTGATATACGACTTTGGAAGAGCCTCAGAAACACGCTGCGAGACCTTTACATTTCAGTCTTGGTATCCAAACCAGTATACAAGTCAATTTTGGGCCACTGTTATGCACAACTTTATCCATCAATCGCCGAAATGTATGTGCTCGTTGATAGAGAACCCGAATGTTCTATCGTCAACAGTCTGTCAACTCAACTGTTTACCACGCCAAGCGTTGCCACCAACATCTGCAAGTTCAATTATTTCTCAATGTACATGGCTGGCCTTTTCAACTTCTTCACCAAATTCCGGATCGGTCCTGTGGCTTGTGTAGAGCCTCACGCCTCTATTCCTGAAACATCAAATGCATTGAAGAACCGTCGATTTGGCCAGCTATTCCACGACTTTGAGTACATTCTGAACAGAAACATGGAAAAGTCGCTTGTCACGGGTAATATCAACAGAATCAATCAAGTTTGCGACTTTTTGATGCTTTTCCAGGGTGTGCTTCCACTTGTGCGCCAAAAAGATACTCACGTCGAATTCGAGTCAGATCTCTGGATTCGCTACTTTAATTGCATGCCTTCAGTGCTCCAACTTGCCAATACCATTGCAGTTGGCATACACAAATGTACAAAGGAAGAAAGTGAGCGAGCAATCCGAGTTGTCTCGGAGGCTATTTACAACTGGGCATATGGATCATCAAATGATAAACTAGAAGTCAGCAATGAGGGCCCTGTTTTGAAGAAAATCACAGTTCCAGTTGGTAATGTCAGCAAAACATCACTGACCGTTATCTCCTACAAGGTTGAGGAGGGAAAAGTCAGTTTGCATCACCCTCTCCATGCTTTCTTATCTTGGATGATTCAGTACGGACAAATCGAATCCGCTGAGCAGCTTAGATCTCTCATGCTTCCTCCTGTCGAATATACAAGTCGATATGATCACCCTGCTGAGGAAGAGATTCTGTCATTGCTTTTCGACTACCATGTTCGAGTCCTCATTCTTCTGTCACAAATCAAAATTGGTCTCTGGGTAAGAAACGGACTTAGTATTCGAAATCAAATGAACTACTATCGCGACATTACTTTAAGAGACCCTGCATTCAGCCGAGACATTTTCATGGTCCAAACGTCTTTAGTCGTTCTTGACCCTAATCTCGTCATGTATCGACTCATGGATAGATGGGGCCTTCTGGACTGGCAGACCAATCCTGCATTTGATGACCAACAACGTCTTTACATGGTAGAAGATTTCATCCACTACTTGATCATCTTCATTTCTGAGCGACGCCAATTATTAGGATTGTCGGTCAAGGAATGCAAGCGAAAGTACATTGTTAAGGAAATCATCCAGTGCCTTGCGTTCAAGCCCATGTCTTTCTCTGAGATCTGTGATGTTGTTCCAGACCTGCTTACTACAGACGAAATGTTTGAAATTGTACTCTCTGAGCTTACTACCTTCAAGCATCCAGTTGGAATTAGAGATAGTGGTCTTTACGAGTTGAAGCCAGAGTATATGACCCAGTTTGACACCTGCTACTTGCATTTCTCGTCACCTAAAATGGGCGAGGCAGAAACAGTGTACAAAAACTTTATTCACAAGAAGACCAACCAGCCACTGGACGAAATCGTTATGGAGCCGGTACTTGAACCAATCCCGTCAGGTCCATTCGTCAACATTGGTGCATTTTCTCGTACACCAGCATTTGCCAGCTTTATTTATGATCTGTTGACATACATTGCAAAGGATACCGAGAAGGTCCGTGAAGGTGATGTAATCCTGAGCTTGGTTCTCAGTTTACTGCATGTTGCTGCTCTTGATGATCTCAATGTTCAGAGCCCTCGGGAAGCCACATTCGCGGCCATCATGTGTAAAGATTTGCACCTTGAGTGGCCTGGTATCATGGGTGCTCTTAGTGACAGATGGGTTAATCGCTCCAAGAGCAGTGTCATTCTCCTGCTATACTCCATTTCTCGTGATCAAGCCTTCCAGACTAGCAAGGCTCTAATCTCAAGGATCATTGAACTGTTGCATAGCAAGGATCCAGAGCTTGTAACCAAGCATATTCAAGAGAGGTTAGGAGACGTTCAGTTGACGCCACAAAAGAAGGAAGGCGAGAATAAGGAAGAGCAGAAGAACAATGAAAAGAAGAAGATTGCAAAGAAGAAGCAGAAAAAGATTCTGGCTAACTTGCAGAAGCAGCAAAAGATGTTTGCAGAGAAGAACAAGTCTCGGTTCCAAGAGGAGGAAGAAGAGACTGCTATCGACGAAATGGGCGAATGGAATTTCCCTCGAAGTCAATGTATTCTATGCCGCATGCCTTGCGACTCAAAGAGTGTTTTCGGAGTTCTTGGCTACATTCAGAAGTCCAATGGAAACCGTACTGTTCCTTTTGATGCTCCTGACTGGGTTTACGAAGCCTATGGGCTAAACCAAAATCTCGACGAAGCAGAGCCAGACGACGACTCATCTGAAGGAAGTGATGCTTGGAAGAAATACAAAGCTGACTTCCGTGAAGAAAACAAGATTGGGCCTGGGTTTCCAAACAGTAATGTCAGAATGAGCACAGTCATTGCTAGTTGCTGCCATACCATGCATCAGAGTTGCTATGCTAATTACATGATGAGTATCTTTTGCAGAGGTAATCAGCTAACTCGGTACAATCCTGATGATCCAAACAAATACGAGTGTTTGTGTCCTCTCTGCCGGACTCTGAACAATACTTTTATTCCAATTCCTTGGAAATCTAATAACCGAAGTATTGTTACGACGCTGGAAACATCAGAGAGGTATACTGAATTCCTGAGCCTCGTGTTGGATGATCGCAGATTCAATGAGATCAAAGACTTGCCTTTCTTTGCTTCCAACTTATTCAATGGCGCGTCTGCCTTGATGGATCCTCACTATGCATCACTTCTTGGGTTTGATCAGAGCAGTCTTCCTTCATCTGACTCTGATCAAAACACACTAGCCCAGCTCGATGTTAGTTTTAGCATTGTTGCCACCAACTTCACGCGTGGAGGAGTGGCTGCTGCATCTCGGTCAAATGATTTCTCATTAAAGGCTGTTTGTGCCAGTATAGGAGCCACCATTTCAGATCTGGAAATGTCGCTGCGAGGAAACGGATACTCGGGACCTGTGCCTGGTATTGTTCTGGACCAAATCCCAACATTGTCATTAACTTTGTTACGAGTGATCACCGAATATGCAAACACAATGATTGCGTACTGCTACAACAACCGCTACCTTTCTCAAGCATCAACTTTCCCAGAGAAACTCGAGTCTTTGGACAAATCACCCGTCATTGTATCAACAACTCCATTCACGAGCCTCATTGAGGCTGCATTTTTCCATTCACCAGGATACAAGTTGCATATGAACCATTTCGTTCGATCCTATTTCGTGGGTGAAATCCTCAATATCCTATGTTGTTTGATTCCTCAAATCAATTCAGAAGCAAGCTGGGTTAGCAATCCTATATTCTTTGAGCTTCCAGCTGTTGAAGAAATCAACCCAGCTGCTCTGCAGGCATTGAGCAGAATTGTGGGTCGCATTCGTGGAGCGCTCAACTTCCGAGAGGGCGCTGAACATATTTGGCAGCACCCCAAGCTTGGTCCTCTGTTATACACCATGCTGCTCAAGTCGGTTACCCCATTCTTGCGTAAGAGTGCTATTTTCATGTTTGCACGATGCGCAAAGGACTATGATTCTTACGACTACATGGGCTATGAGAACACGCCTGAAGCTGATAAACTGTGTGACTTGCTAAAAATCCCTCATCTGGACGGTATGCTTGTCAACATGTGCGGAGGTAGCGAGCCCAATTCAGCTGACGACGCGACTGTCCTGGTCACCCGCTGGCTTCTCAACGTCAAGTCTTGGGATGTCTCCAAGCTTCAAATTGAGTACCCAGGCATTGTCAAGCTACTTCACTTGTCACGCAGACTAGATGAGTTCTTTTCACTACCGTTCCTGCGACCCAAGAATGATGAAGCTGTTATTGCAGAGCCTGCTATTTGCTTGTTCTGTGGTGAACTGGTCAAAACCCAGCAAACCAATCGCAGTTCGAGCGTGGGCGAATGCAACAGGCATCTGTCGAAATGCGGCCAGAATATCGGTATTTTCTTGCTACCTAAACGAAGCTCTGTTTTGTTCTTGAACGACAAGAAGGGATCGTTCATGGCTGCGCCTTACCTAGATTTGCATGGCGAGAGTGAAGATACAATGAGGTAAGTTTCCTTTCTTTTCTTTTATTGATGACCTTTACTAACTTTTATTATAGACGTGGACGTCCACAGTTTTTGAGCAAGAAACGTTACGACCATCTCATCAAGACATTTTGGTTGCAGCATGGAATCCCGGACTACATTGCTAGAAAGCTGTATGCCACTATTGATGTTGGAGGTTGGGACACTCTCTAACTTGATTTAATCTGTCCATATACATATTGACTTGCTAATTAATGTCATTTCATGAATTCATTTACCTAGAAGAATCTCTTCAGATCATTGTTAACAGTTTCATTTAATAGCTAGAAAAGACTTTTTGTACACTATAAGTTATATCATTACAAGGCAGTCTTCTCAACTTCCTCAGTAACCTCCTCAACCTCAGCATCGCCAGCAGGAGCGGCACCAGCTGGGTAGCGGGTTCCCTTGTTCTTCTCCTTCTTGGCCTTCTTGACCTTAGGAGCAGGAGGAGGGTAAGCCGACTTCTCGAGAGCCTGGAAAGACTCGTCATTCAGGAACTCCTGGCGGATAGGATCAAGCAGAGCGTTGATGGCGTCAGTAACACCCAGTTTCAGGTCCTGAGGAGACAGCTTTTGGCTGGCGTACTCGGCCTTGAGGTCCTCAATGGAGGTGTAAGAAATGGGGCCACCGTACTGCTCGGGGCGGTCAATGCTGAAAGTGGGCTTTGCGTCCTTGAGCTCCAAAATGGGGAACACGACAAACTCAATGAAGGAAATAAGACCGTTGCCCTCGACGACACCGGGGGCGGCGAAAGCGCTGTTGATCTTCTTCTTGACTTGCTTGGGGTCCTCGAGCAGATCGATCTTGGAGTTGGGGTCGGAGGCCGACATCTTGCCGCCCTGGGTCAAGCCGGGAACCATGGGGTTCATGAGATGGGCACGCTTCTTGTAGCCGATCGAAGGCAGGTTCTCCTCAGCGAGAACGAAAATCTTGCGCTGATCAACACCGCCGAACTGAGCATCGACCTCCAGGAACTCCTCATCAAGAGCCTGCATCAGAGGGTAGATCAAGCCAGAAAGCAGTGGGTTGTCGACCTGCTTGACGACGTCGGCACCGGCTCTCTTTGCATCGTTTTGCGAGACGATATTCGACAGACGGAACAGATCCAACGTGTATTTATCGGTGAGCTGGTAGGACTTGCCGACAATAAACCTCAGCTTCTCAATGGGGACGCCGATGTTCTTCAGAATGGACTTGACCATGCGCTCGTAGTACTGGACTCTAAACTCGACCAGCTCGAGGGGAGCCTTCATGTTATCCAAGAAAGCGTGCAGATCAGCCAGCAAGACGGTAACCTCGCATCCGGCCTTCAAGAAATGAGCAAGCTTGGTCATGGGCACGAAGTAACCGCAGTGAGGGCGGCCAGTCGGGGCCGTACCCCAGTAAATACGCAGGGGACGCTTCTCTACCTCCAAGACATTCTTGATGATCTGGGCGTTGAGCACTTCCTGCAGGTTCTTGGTGATGAGCTCAAACTGCTCTTCGGGGGATACTGAAGACATGATGATTTCGAGAGGAGATTTCTAATGTCTAATGATAAAACCGAGAAAAGACGAAAAAAGAGGGTCTCTAAAGGATATGGAGGGGAGGATCGCGACAGGAATAGGGATCAATGAGTACATGATTGTGTCACCAAATTTTTATGGGGTTAGGGCTACGAGTGAAACATTTCAAGGCCAAGGCTAAGCTGAGTTCACCGATATCACCGAAAGCGTTATAAACGAGGGTATATTACAGTCATGAGAAGGATAGAAGGTTAAATTTAGAGGAAATTGAGGTGAAACATGCCGGGTTGGTCTTGAGGTGTCACAGCATTGAGTGTGCTGACAAAAGAAGAGAGACTAGATTCTTAGACATGTAACTTAACTATGGATCAACACCGAGTCAATGGATTGACTAAGTAATAGCACAGCCGTATGAAAATAATTTGAAGTGATTTATTCAGAAGGCACATGTGTCATTTTTCCGGCGTTGATCAAGAGTCCTTGGATTGTCATTAAGGAATGGTGAGAATCTCAGTCGAATACGGAATAATGACCACTAGGCTTATCAACATTGAGTAAAACACATATCTTAGATTTGAATACAAGCAAGCCAAGTGATTTAACAACTGTGCAAGATAGCTCTACGTCGACAGTTAAACTATCTCCTGCCTGGTTTGTATGTCCTCGACACTTGTTTTTGTGTTACACAAAAGTCCGTACTCAGATATACTCAGACCACGTGCTACTCTTATCCCACGTGATCTGTCGATCAAAGAGAGCAATTTGACCTGCTGGGAACCCAAAATTTTAAAATTCGTCCCTTCGGACTCTCTACACTTGGAAGTTTGTTCGCCGCTGATACCTATCTCTTGCTTTCTTGAGAACTGCAACTCCGGAGAAAGAGAGTTTTTTTACTTTTGATTTGAAGCTTCAACTTTTTCATAAACTTTTTTCCAACTTCTTGCACAATCTACTATCGTCATAATGGGTTGGTTCTGGGCAAATAAAGAGACGGCTTGTCCTGTCGACCATAAAGCTATGGCCGCTGCTGCAAAGGCCGCAGATGAAAGTGTAAGCACACATACCAAGCTTCCTTTAAGAAAATGGGGTTTGCTAACAAAGTTATAGAGTATCTCAAAGTGCCCTGTCGACCACACCAAGTTTGCAAAAGCAGCAGCCGGCCGACCGAAGCCTGCTGAGTCCGCCCCGGGAGGAGGGTGCCCCGTTGACCACGAGACCCGGTCCAAGTTTGCTTGGTTCAACAAGAGCAAGCCGGCCGCCGCCGCCGCCCCTGCGCCAACTGGACCAGACGCCAACAACGACGCCCTGAACCCGCTCAACAACATGCCCGAGCTCTCCTCGCAACGAGCTGAAGGCCAGACCCTGCACCTCCCCACTGAGCGCACGCTGTCCACGATCCCGCGCGGCACGACCAAGGAGGAAGGCGTGTGGGAGTACCCGTCCCCCCAGCAAATGTTCAACGCCATGTTGCGCAAGAGCCCCTCAGCCGAGATCCCCGAGGACGCAGTCGAGAGCATGGTCGACGTGCACAATTTCCTGAACGAAGGTGCGTGGGACGAGATTTTGAAGTGGGAGGAACCACATACTAAGGCTACCAACATGCAGCCGCGCTTGCTCAAGTTCACAGGTCGCCCGAATGATACGACCCCCCGGGCGCAGATGCTGCAGATTTTGGGAAAGATCTTTCCGGCCACATATGGAATGCCGCCGCCTTTTGATCGACATGACTGGACGGTGCTGAGGGGCACTGCGAGTGGGGAGTGGGAGCAGGTGAGGTATGTGATTGATTACTATTCGGGACCGGAGGATGAGAACGACCAGCCTACGTTTGTGTTGGACGTGAGACCAGGGCTTGATTCTGTCTCCAGTGCGGTTGATAGATTCAACAAGGCTACGGGAAGCGTTTGGCACAAGGCGTTGGGTCTTGAGCAGCCTTACAAGAGCGAGTAAACTTGCCCTGAACTCTGTAGGCCAAAAAAAAGTCTGTTTTCTTTCATTTTCGTTCTTTTTTTCTTTAATTCGTTTGATTTGTAACTAGCCGTTGTAGCATTGATTCACATTCCCTCTTGTATATAGATCCATAATCAAAAATCCACTCAGTAACTCTTTGTAACTAGTTGAAGGTACAATTGTAAACAAAACTTGGATTAGGCCGATGGCTGATTTCAATTCCGATCAAAATCAAAGACCAAAGACCAGAGACCCCTTTTATTCCTGTTTGCGCCAACGTTACATGTCTTTTCAGATAACCAACCTTTGAAGACTCATTATAAATCGCTAAATGTTTAGGTTATTCATTTCAATATTGCACAATTGTGCCAATTGATAATTCACTTTGGTCTTTGTGTGTTTTGTACATGCAGAGGAGAGGGATTTATAGGACTGTCCATTTAAATATGTAGACACGGCTGATCTCATATGTAATAAATGTTCAGCCTACCATTGAAAATGCCCAACACACTCTTACATTTTGGAAATTCGTCTTTTGCAACTGGCCGCGGTAGTTTTCATGTTAACCACCCATCTTCAGATCTGTATACACAAGGCTGGCTGCAACGTGTTTCAGACAGGACAATCAGACAATAATGTTAGGGGCCGACCCCCTCTCGTCTCCCCTGTATATTGGGTTGTGTGCGCAGACGACCATAAGCCTAGGTCGGTAAAAGCCCGTGTGAGTCTTTATTGCAGCCGTTTTTATAGAACACACCAGATTTGTCTACGACGAAAAACAACAGGATGCACAGACTAGTGTAAAAATAATAAAAAAACATGGATTCTAACATTAAGCAACATGCAAACAAAAGTTTATGAAAAAAAAAAAAGCAAACCTACAAGACAAGAAGAAACATCTTGAACATCATCATCATGTCATAAAAGAAAAGAAAACAACGATTTAACCTCTGACAACAGTGTCAACACACTTGGCAAAGTAAGCCACATTGTTGGTGTTGAGACCAGCCATCGATATCCTGCCATTCTTGGTCAGGTAGATGTGGAACTCCTCAACCAGGCGCTCAACCTGAGCAGCAGTCAAGCCAGTGTAAGAAAACATGCCAATTTGTGAAATGACATGATCCCAGTTACCAGGGGTCTTGAGCTTGGTCAGCTCAGCGTGCAAAGCGATTCTCATGTCGTTGATACGGTTGCTCATGGTCTGGAGATCGTCCTCCCACTCCTTGAACAAGTCGGGCGTGGTCAGGATGCGCGACACAATGCGGGCACCGTAGGCGGGAGGGTTTGAGATCTCTGATCTCTGCAGAAGGGCGAGCTGGGAGGCAATGGCCTTCTTGGACTCCAGGTTGGAGGCAACAATGTGCAGAGCACCGACACGCTCACCGTAGAGACCAAAGTTCTTGGCAAAGGACTGGCAAATCAGGAGCTCAATTCCACGCGATGCAAAGTGGCGGACAGCCCATGAGTCGTTGGCAAGGTTGCCAGAGGCGAATCCCTGGTAGGCACAGTCAAAGAAGGGGAAGAGACCGCGGGCCACCACCAGATCGGCGATCTGAGCCCATTGCTCACGGGTGGGGTCGATACCAGTCGGGTTGTGAGCACAAGCGTGGAGCAGGACAATGTCACCAGACTTGGCCTCAGACAGGGTCTTGAGGAATCCGTCAAAGTCAAGGGACAGCGTGTCAGCCTTGAAGTAGGGGTACTGCTTGACGGTCAGACCCACATTGCCAAAAATCTGGTGATGGTTAGCCCAAGTAGGGTTAGAGACGTAGATGGTGCCTCTTGAGTTGGGGGTGGCAGTGGTACCGGCGAGAGGGAAATGGGACAGAAACAGGGCACCGAGATGGTTGGCACCGGTTCCAGAGATGGTCTGGACGGATGCAACGCGGTTCTGAGCAATGGCAGGAGAGTCTTCACCCAGAATGAGTTTGGCGGCACCAAGAGTGAGATCGGGCATACCAGCGATTGGCAGGTATTCATGGTTAAGAGTAGGGTCCGAGGCAATGAGAGCGTCAACCTAGGGAGGAAGGTTAAAGTTAGAGAGCATGGTCAAAGCAAACATTATTATTAGAAATGGCTTGTGACAAACAAGTGAATGTGAAATGCCATATCATGAACAAAGCGCAAAATATAACATACCTTCTTGACGACAGGGAGCACCCAGGGCTTGCCATTGTTATCTCTGTAGGCACCGACACCAAGATCGACCTTGTTGGGGAAGGTGTCGGCCTTGCATCTGGCCATCAAGCTGAACAATGGGTCGGCGGGAGCTTCTGAGACTTGAAAACAGGACATTTTGAATGAATTTATGCGGAGACGTTTAGTTTTTTTTTGTTTTTTTGTGAGTCTTAATAGACAAGAATCAACAAAATAACGTAGTTTTCTATGATTTTAAAAATGAAAAAGAGAATAGTTTAAGAAAAGAAGAAAAAGAAGAAGAAAAAAAAAATGAAGGAAAAGAGAGTCCTTTAAATACCGAATTCAATATGATCATACAAAAGTTGATATAAATATATTTATATATTGTTGTTGATAAGAGTTATAACTCCATAGAGATTACTTAGTCATATGGAAGTGATTAGGTAATGTAAGATAGATTAGGTCAGTCAATATGGATACATTTACATTTCCTTACATTTTTAACCTCTCACTCACTCACCAGCAGCACTTGAGGGGAAGAAAGACATGCCATATGGAGATATCATAATTATAATGAAAAGCAAAAAAATAACGGGAAATTTTCATGAAAATAAAAAAAAAAAATAAAAAAAAATCCGGGGTAACTAGTAGCCTAGACTTTTAAGGTCTTGTCTTTTAATACATTCATGGTCAAATTTGACATATAACCGGTATTTGCTCAGACTATTCCAAGTTGGAACAGCTGTATCCCTAAGATACTTCAACAACATCTACAGCCATATCTCATGGTGTCCATATCAACAGTTCAGTTCACCAAGTCAAGTCCAGACTTTCGTAGTCCAGTGTGTGCCTGAAAATGTATAAGAAAGAAAGAACGAAAAAACGAGTAATTCCCGCACTCTGATTGGTAAACGGTAGGAATAGGAACGTCTCTTATCACAGGACAGATCGATATATAGCCTAGACTGAAACCCCATTTTTCAAATTTAGCGCTAGCATTTGACAAGGAACACAATTTAACACTAACTGCCAGACAAGGCACGGCAGGTTCGGCGAAAAACAGTCGGAACTGCGAGATCCCATTAATTAAAATATTATGCCCAGGCTGTCCAGGATGGGGGGCTTGTTTTTGTGTCTGTGTAATCAAGAGAGACGGAAACGCATTAAAACGGACTGGACCAACGGACCTAATTCAGTAGACAACTTGCCTCATTCAAAAGCAATAAACAACGCCAGCATGATATATCTCCCTCATGATTAACACAGAAACCTTGGAAAAAAAAAAAAAAAAAAGCGCGAGGAGGCACATAACGGTCAAGGCTAGAACGGAGTCCGTTTGAGCGGCTTCACAACAGCCTAGGCATATGAATGGGGATGGCCCTCTCGTATACCTAGTTTGGAATCAGACACATAATCTCTCAGCCTTAGGCTTATTATAACTGTGAGAATAATAAAAAATAAAAAAAAAGAAATCACCAATTGATATCTAGACCATGGCCACCAGCCGAGGAGGAATGTGAGAGACTTGGATCTTCATTTTCAATAGCCGGTGAGTCCACGTGATACCCCGGCATAACTGCAAGTATGTATACAGCCGCCCTAGGAAGGCTGAGGCCTGGGGAATGAGGAGGTTTGGTTAAGTGAGATCAGATACAGTTGAGGATTAAACGTGCTCTGTTTCAACAAAATGTGGATTCCACGCTTGTTGAAAAAATTCAAGTTCCAGTGGTCCAGCAGCGTCAGCACTTTAGGGTACCGCTCGGTTTTGTACAGCTGTTTCGACCGCGAGTCACGGCCAGGTAAACCTGGGTACCGCGCAGAAACGACCAGGTCCTCTATGAACCGAGTCCAGTCGTCCTGCCAGACATCCTTGTCCTGTAGCATGATGGGGTAGACTGGGTAGACGCCTCTGCACAGGTCTTGGTCCAAGGCGTACATGGTCAAGGGCCGAAAGTAGTCCGAGTTGCGTTCGGCTGGGACCTGGCGATCGAACTGGTGTGGTGGCGGGCTCAGAGGGTCGGCGGGGTGATAAGCCTCACCTGGGATGCAAAAGTCCATGGGGATGGGGATCAGTTGTGGGTTATTGGGGATTGAGAGGGTTAATTTGTCGGTGTAGTCAGGTAGGCTGTCGATGATGTTCCATGGGTTGGGTGTGAGGTCTGGGGCTGCTGTTGCTGCTGGTGCCACCAGATCTGGCTTTCGTTTGCGCATAAACATTTAGAAGGAGGTAGTATCGTGATGGTTATAAATCTAGTGAGTATAGATTCATGAACATTTGCAAAAGGTGTGGATTCGACGGGTTTTTAAGTCTTGTTTATTTCTCATGAATCTACATGTGCCGTGAGATTCCACTTATAGGAAACTTGCTCCGGTCTGGGCTCCTATATATGCTTGGATCTTTAAACGAGAGGGCTGTTTTACAATCTTTTGTAGTAGTGGTGGGCGCTTTTTCTCTTTTATTAATTTCGTCGTGTTCGCTCTCGTATACAAGAAATCTGGGGAAATTTTCTAGACCCAACTATGATTCCAGACCTCCTACACAATGTAACTCTATACAAAAAAAAGTACCATCTACATCATCATCATCTCATGATCCTCTCAACACAAAAAAATCCATTCAACGTTATTTCATTATATTTGCCTTGCGGGCTTAGCTATTGAAGCCAAGTCTTCAGGCACAGGGGTCAAGTGCTCAGCTCGATTCGGTCGTAATAACAATAGCCAGCCGTTAAACCTGCGCTCTCTGTGGGGAGCTGGTATATGCTGGGGCCGTGGCAAGCTCTACCTTTTCATTCTCTGAAACAACGCCTACACTAGGAGGATAGTACGATGGTGGAGACGAGTTATCCACCATGATGCCGGTGACTTGTTTAGAGGACGGTGTACCCTCTAGCGTTGTATTAGAGTCCAGAGAACAAGAGGAAAACTTCTTAGATACAGCTCTGATGGCTTTCTTGGTCAAGTTGCACATGTTTGATTTGGTGGGTAGGTTTCACTTGAATTTGGATGATTTTAATAACAGATATCAAAAGATGTAGGTCCGTTTTACTGGATCTGGCGACCGTTATATAAATACAGGGGAGAGACTGTGCAAGTGTTGACAGACATTTGAGTCAGATAATACAAGGGACTAAACCTCCTACGAACCATGCATGATTTCCCTTATCATTGGTTTCTAGGGCAGGAGATACCGCTATTCTCTGTAGTTCTCATGCCATGGAAACTCTCTTTCCTCCCGCTTTCAGACGCCATTACGCAGCCCTCTTTCATTTTCTACTATAGTAAGCTATATAGCAGAAATGTGAATCAAACACTAAACCACGTTGAACCAAACTTACTGTGCCCTGCCCGCATGATTAAAGTTGGACATAGCTATTTTATAGACCGTGATATTAAATGCTAAGCATTCGTGTAACTCAAAAGATAGTCCAACGTCAGACAGAGGGGGCAAGCTCAGATGCAAGCCCGCACCAGCTTAAAGGTGAAATTAAAAACCGATGTATACAGCATGATGGAGACCAGAAACAGGCTTTCGTTAACTCAGGTGAATGAACAGACATTCAAGGGTTTGCTTCACCGCCTTCTCTGCTCAGTTAGTCCTTATAATGCTGGTGCTGTGCAACCAGGTCCCATGGACTTCACAAGGGCTGTACAATCGTAACGTTGTACAAGTAAAACGATAGCAACTGATGCTACTTCTTCTTTGTTGATTGAAACATAAGTTAGACGTTTTGGAATCCCTATGCAGTAAAGATCTTTGGGGGAGTTTTTTTTGTTTTGCTGGGCAGCTTTGCTTTCCTCAATGGGGATTGTTCAAGCGAGGTTTCGACGATTCTGAGATCACGCTTTGATCATTCCCTAGCAATACTTCGAAGTAATTGAAGCTACACCAATTTGATTTCGATTAGTGATCACCATTTGTATCATATTGATTCGAGATGCCAAAACTATTAACTTAGGCTTTTTGTAATGACAACAGGTTAGATGGTCAACCGGTCGAACGGTTCGACGTGATCTCTAATGTGGAACCCATATCTGATGTAAGTTCTGTGCAGCCATTGCATCAAGATAAGAGAGTTAGGAGATCTTCTCTCCTGCAAAATCTTCGTTTACACAAGGAATAATATAGAAATAAATATCAGCATCATTGATTCATTTATCCCAAGTCAACTCTATTGTCTTGAGCATATCTGTTTGATTTAATAAGCCTAGTGGTTCTTGTATCCCGGAATTCAAGCCCGGATCAAATCCAATATTGGCACTCAATTAAAGTTGAAAACAAAGTTTTAATCTACTCCCAACTGCGAAGGTAAGATCCAAACACACATACATCGAGCCCATTCACAGGGTTTAGAGTCTTGTAATATATAGCTTTGAGAGAACCTTTCTGCCATTATTACGTAGATGTCTTACAAAATCAGTTTGAATTAAAACTGTTTTGTGATATCATTGATAAATGGTGTGGTTGAATTGAGTGGTTGGAAGTGTGGTCACGAATTTGCGTACACAAAAAGCAGGCACAACTTAATACCAATCTTTGATAATCGCAACAAAGGGACTGACAGTAGTCTCCAAAATCAACTGTAGAAACAACAACATTAATCGGATACATTGGGCCAGCTAGGTATCTATAAACTTGTCTGACTGTCTCCACAAACAAAATGAAGTCAGTTCTACATGAAGAGTACATACAAAGCACCGAGATGATCGCACCTCATTCAAGCTACCAGTCTGAAATAAAAGTAGCTTCACATTACGAGCTTGGTACTGGCATAACATTGTATTGCAACTTGGGGAAGACGTTTTGAGCTGTTCAAGGGTAATAAAATACGAGGTACCAGTGATCTCATTCCAGCATTAATGGTATTAATAGTTGTACTTGAAAACCTTCCATGGAACTTCTAATAACTTGTTTGACTAAAATTTAAATACCCTCGATCTTGGCCAACGCTATCATTGCCGCATCCTCTACTCTGGTCGCCCGGCTCACCCGAACCCGCCCATCAAACACCAATTCAGGTGCCTTCAAATCCTTGAAATTTTCAACGTCAGCCTGTATACTCGCAGCCAGTTCCTTCCACTTGCCGAACACAAGCAGGATGGGCACAGGGTCACTGTCGTTGTCGTCATCTGCAGCAGAAATGCCCTTTTTGAGCAGGCTGTCGTCAGTGATGAGCGAAATGGAAGCGAGTGCGGCGTCGGCTGCGGATTTGGTGGATGCGGAAACGGAAAACTCGGAGCAGGGGACGCACGCAGTAAACTTGTAGCCGGAGGGAAAGGGGCTCTCAGTAAAGATCTGGCCAAAGGTGGACGCGATGCGGACGGTGTAGCCTAGCGATTCTGTGCTGGTGGTCCATGAGGGTTCTTCAGTCTCAATGGACTCGCCGGCAGAGAGTTTGAATACTTCAGCAGCGGACACGAGCGTCTTATTCTGCACATCGACCACTACTCTTGCGTTGACAGGGACCTTGACCTTATTGCTAAGCTCCAAGTACTCCGCGCCGCCAATGTTGACAAAGCTGGTTTCGTCCTTCTTATTTTTCTTTTTGCTGCTGCTCTTGGACTTGCTTTTCTTCTTGTCGACTTTGCTGGCCACACCCAGACCGACCAGATACTGACCGTTTGGCGATGCCTTGTGGCTGAGAAATGGGGTATTAGGCAGCTTTGGCATCTTTTTGGCGCTTTCGTAGGGTTTCAAGTCGCCAAACACGCTTTTGCGGAGGTATGAAGGTGTGACAAAATAGTTCAGGAAACCTGCTAATCTTTCTGCGTCTCCTTGGCTTGAATCTGTAGTTGATGCTGATGTTGGTGTTGCTGGCGTCTCGTCGAGCTCTTCTGTAAACACCATTTTCTTAGGCTTGATCTCGCCGCTCTCTGCTGCCTTTTCCTCTGCGACTTCTTCCGGCTTCAGACTCATGCTATTAATCTTTTCATAGTCAACATTGTAGACCACAATCTCTGTAGCTCCGTATAATGTAGCAGCTCTTGCGATCTGATGGGCGGTAGATGCTGCTTGTTGCTGGGTTCGACAGTACGTCTGTGCAATGGCTGACGACGGAACACACAGGGTGACCGTTCGGTTTGTACCCTTCCTTTTACTCTATCTTCCAGTTAGTACCTTACAAAAATGTAAGCTGTTATATCTTACCCTTGGAATCTGATTTGGCATTATCTATCGTCTTGTGTTGTATGTCAGTGTAGGCTACAGTGAAAATTTTAAAATTTCAGGCTCAAACTCCCAACGCTCTTTGAGCTCCAGCCTGCCCCAGGTCCTTCAATCTGTAATAGGCCGATAGACCTAACTGTGGGAACTCGAGACGGGATTGATAGATCTATAAAAAATCCGAAATTTTTGAGATCATTCCTAGTTCTCTGAGGGATCATGAACCACCTCAACTCTTCATGGCCGTCATCGTTCTATCACCATTCATTAAATCCCCGCAATACCCTAACCTTTCTAAAATCTGAGGTTGACTTAGGGTTCATTTCGGCTCCCGGAAGACGCTCATTCAGATGCAGCTTCTTCATCTTCGATGCCAAGTCATTGCAGCCTTCTGATGGGCGATGGAGATCCTCATCGACAACATTAAATCAATCCATAAGCTTCAAAAAAGCCTTTATAACCTGGTGGTTGAAATCAATGCATTAACGTTTGCTTAAACGGCACAAGCCGAAGTCTTATTTAAAGAACTCTTTCTTGTACAAAGACCGCATCGGTATAAATTAAGACATTTTTTCCTTGAATCTTCTTTATTTCCATTCCTTCCTTTGTTTAATACACCTCACCCTTTATAATTGCTCAGGATCATTAGAGTCAGTAGAAATCAATGAGCTTTCCGGGCCAGAGACAGCACACCTACGGCGGCCAAGGATACACCCCGGGCCAGTGGGCACCGGAACCGCCACGACCAGCTTTATATGGAGCACCGATGCCGCCGTATGGGGGACCCCCGCACGGTCCGCCCCAAGGCTACGGTATGCCACCCCAAGGATATGGCACGCCCCCACCGGGACCTCCTCAGGGTTATAACATGGGACCACAGCAAGGATACGGAGGCCCTCCTTCTGGGCCACCGCCAAGCTTTGGCGGTCCGCCCAGTACTCCTCCGCCAGGTTATGGACCGCCCCCTGTAGGACCACGGCCTGTGGGATACCGAGATGCTCCACCGGGCCCACCGCCATATGGAAATGAGAATGGATACAGGAGCGACGGATACAATGGCAATAATAATGGATATAGAGACGGCGGATACAATGGGCAGTACGGTAATCCTAACGCAGAGTACAATCGGCCGCCATCGGCGCCTCAGTCGTTTGGAGTGCAAGGCTACAATTTTCAGTACTCGAACTGTACCGGACGCCGGAAAGCGTTACTGGTTGGCATCAACTACTACGGCCAAAAGAACCAGCTGAGAGGTTGCATCAACGACATTGAAAACGTCAAGCAGTTCTTGCTGCGGAACGGGTATAAAGAACAGGACATGGTTATGCTGCGAGACGACTCACGGGACGGCCGCGAGGTTCCGACGAGAGAAAACATTCTGAGGGGTATGCGGTGGCTGGTAGAGGGCGCGCAGACGAACGATTCACTATTTTTGCATTACTCAGGGCATGGTGGGCAGACAGAAGACCTGGACGGAGATGAGGAAAGTGGGTTTGATGACGTCATTTATCCAGTTGACTACATTCGGGCCGGCCACATTGTAGACGACGAGATCCATGCGACAGTGGTACGTCCGCTCATGCCCGGCGTGCGACTGACGGCTCTGTTTGACTGCTGCCACTCTGGAACCGCCATGGACTTGCCGTACGTCTACTCCACCAAGGGCGTTTTGAAAGAACCCAATATGCTGAAGGACACAGGCAGTGGTCTCATGTCTGCCGCTGGTTCCTACATGAGCGGCGACATCAACGGCGTCGTTTCCTCCGTGTCCGGCATATTCCGGCGTGTGACGAACGGCAACAGTGGCTACGAGCGGTCGATTCAAACCAAGACCGCACCCTCTGACTGTATCATGTTTTCAGGCTGCAAGGACTCTCAAACCTCCGCCGACTCATTTGAGAATGGTCAAGCCACTGGCGCCATGTCGCACGCGTTTATAACGGTGATGAACACGAACCCGAACCAGAGTTATTTGACGCTGCTGCAGAATATGAGAAGCATTCTGCAAGGCAAGTACTCGCAAAAGCCCCAGCTGAGTGCCTCGCACCCCATTGACTGCAACCTGCGGTTTATTTTTTAGATGCCTTACATAGATGGTTGAGATATAATTTTACATTTGCAAAGAAAACCGTTGACTTGATCTCGTTAGAACATCTGCAATTGGATTCATTAGCTATAGCATTTCATATGTTCTTTCTTCTTCTTCTACTGATCGATCTGATCACTCTGCGCCTCTGATAGATCGAATCGACCATGTTTGTGTACTAACATTAGTTAGCAGTGGCAGGACAAGGCAGGGCAAAGGGCTGTACGTAAGATAAGGTTACCCTACTGCTTCGCCATTTATTCTTAGCTGCAGGACCAATCGCAATCATTCTCGTGACCAGATCCCACTTAATGTGGGGTTGCTGCATTGTTTTAGGGCTGTTCGGAACACGGGTAACCAAGGGGAGCAGTTGCCAACAATACTGGCACCAGGGTCATAGCCCTAACGGTTTGATGATGGTGATGATGATGATGAACTTCAACGAGAGGTTTATTAAGTTCTTTGCTGCAATGATTATTTATGTTTATGGCCATTGAAGATCAAACCTCAGTCTTATCTTCCCTGCCATGGCATATTGGCCTATAACTTACACAATTGAGATCTCAGTTGTCTCTACAACTGTAGTAAGTTACAGTCTGACAAGCGTATTTTATATACCAACTAAATTGCTTTTGCTTTTGGCCATAGGTCTATACAATGGAATAGGTCTATATATGGTACCTTAATTAAGAAAGCACTTTCTTTAAATTGGACATCTCAATCCATCTTAATTAACCCACTGCCTGCTGCTAAGCCCAGACCTGCCGCTGCACATTTGCTCAACTCTGATAGCTGCTGCTGCTGCTGCCTGCCGCTGCCCATTTATTGCCCTAACTGTGCCCTTTTGACTGTAAATCGATAATTATAGTAATATTTTAGTTTCTCAACACTAACCATCTAACCGACACTCTATATAACAAAACATTTTGGTATAAATTACCCCAAGATCCTGCTCACTTCCATCCCTTTCGAACTATATTTGCATTATTTAAATAATCCATCCTAACAAAAAAAAAAGAAGAAGAAGCATGGCTTATCAAGGCTACCAATCTTACGACTACAACCAGCACCAAGGCTACGGCGCCGCTGGTGGCGCCGACTGGAACGCGTACAACGATGGAAACCGCTTTGACACAAGAGCCGGACCCCAGGACTACGACAGATTTGGCAGCACCTCCTCCCAGCAATCATCAGGACCACAGTACGACCGGTTCGGCGTGCCAATCCAGTCCCAGTACGACAATTCATACGGTGGTGGAGGATACCAGGCTGGCCCTCCCCCGGTGCCACCCCCTATGCAACAACAACACTCTGATTATGGAGGAGGATACCAAAGTGGCGGCGGCCATGATCGGTTCTCAGATAACTCCTACCAGGTCCAGGCTCCTAACTACAATAACAACAATAACAACTTTGGTAACAATGGGTATGGAAACCAGTACCAGCAACAGCCACCACCACCACCGCCACAACAACAGCAGGCCTACGATACTAGGAACTCTAATTTCCAGCGCCCGCCAACCCAGGCCCAGTCCTTTGGAGTCCAGGGCTACAACTTCCAGTACTCAAACTGTACCGGCCGCCGCAAGGCCCTCCTCATCGGTATCAACTACTTCAACTCCAAAGCCGCGCTCAGAGGATGTATCAATGATGTCCAGAACGTACGCCACTTTTTGATGAAACACGGCTACAAGGACCAGGACATGGTCATCCTCACAGACGACCAGCGTGACCCCAGATGTGTGCCCACCCGAGCCAACATCATCAGGGGCATGCAGTGGCTCGTCAAGGGCGCCCAGCCTAACGATTCCTTGTTTCTCCATTACTCGGGCCATGGTGGTCAGACGGAGGATTTGGACGGTGACGAAGATGATGGGTACGATGAGACTATTTATCCAGTCGACTACCAGCGTGCGGGCATGATTGTCGACGATGAAATGTACGCCATTCTGGTGCGCCCCCTCTTGCCCGGTGTGCGGTTGACTGCGCTGTTTGACAGTTGCCATAGTGGTACTGTTTTGGACCTGCCGTACGTGTACTCAGCCAAGGGAGTGCTCAAGGAGCCCAATTTGCTGAGCGAAGCCGGCTCTGGCTTGCTTAGCGCGTTCACCTCATACACACAAGGCGACATGGGCAAAGTCATGAGCACCATGTCCGGTCTCTTCAAGCGTGTTTCAAACGGCAACAAGGGGTACGAAAAGACCAAGCAGACCAAAACGGCTCCCTGTGACGCTATCATGATTTCCGGTTGCAAGGACTCCCAGACCTCGGCTGACGCCATGGAGAACGGTAGGGCGACTGGCGCGATGTCGCATGCGTTCATCTCGGTGATGTCAAGGAACCCGAACCAGAGTTACATTACTTTGCTGAGCAGTATGAGGGATGTCTTGCAGGGCAAGTATGAGCAGAAACCGCAGCTGAGTTCCTCACATCCAATTGACTGTAACTACCAGTTTATTTTTTAAAAAAAAAACAATCGGTGGTGGTGCCACCGTTAGTTAGAGAACGAAACGAGATTATGAATATAGAGAAGAACAGAATGAAAAAAAAAAGAACATTTGAAAGAAATAATGCCAACTGCTACATGATATGAATGTTTGTAGGCAAAAGGGGGAGGAGAGGACACACAAATTTTACGATCGGTTCGGTTAATTTTTGCAATTCTTCTTGCAATGTCATCTAGACCCTCGCGATCCGGAAAACATGGGAAACAAACACATTCCATCCTGAAGGTTTTGCATAGTTCGTAATCGTATGTCATGAGAGTGCTGCCAAGAGCAGCAGGCACTCATAAGTTGTTGTTATGAGCACTGCATGTATGAGCATGTCATGATGTGATGCCTACCTCAATAACCATGGGCTATATGACTTGTGGAGTAATATTAAACGTTAACTAAAGCTATATAGTCAAGGAGAGTTAAATGATAAAAAAAAAGACATTAACATTAATGGAATACAATTGAAAATAATACAACAGTATGCTAAGTAGGTAAATATGTAGTTAGGTGGGTAGGATGATTAAACAAATAGTTGGGTACAAAAAAAAAAAAAAAAAACTCCAAATGAAAGGTTTAAGAGGTTTGGATAGTCTTGCAGTTTGTGCATAATAAAGCCACGGTTCCGTTCCGCGTAGTTCTTGCCCGGAAATCATTCGACCCACACGCCTTACACCGGATCACGTCCTCCTCGTTCATGTCCTCATCCGCAATGGTCCGGATCAAAACCGGTGCCGGCACACCTGAGATCACGCTGCCTGTTGACTGCCCTGCCCTCGTCATTGGCGGTGCACTGGCTGCTGCTGCAGCAATGGCAGAGGCAGAGGCTGCTGTTCTCAGCTGGTTCAGCCTACGCGCATTGCTAGTTGAGTCCAATGACGACATGCTTGAGGGCGACGCCGAGCGGTGCATGTTGCGGGCGTGCACCATTTCGTTTAGATTGGTGACTGAATCAGAATTGATGGCCAGGATCGGCGAGTTGCCCATGGGGTTGGCCAGTTTCTGGGCTGGCTGCTGCGCAAAGCTTTCGGGCATCAACCTTGGACTCTGGCCGTTCTCAACTGGGATCCTGCGTGCCGAGGCCCGTGGTGACAGGCCTCTAATCGAGAGCGCTGTGTTGAGGTTACTGCGGGTACTTGGGGTTGGGCTGAGTGTGATACCAGAGATCTTTTTCTTTTGGATATTGTTAGCCGTCTCCATATGAAGCTTACGCCGTTCGTATGCTGAGTCTTGTCGGAACACCTTGATGAGCCCGTCTTGGTCGGCGGTGATGATAATATTGCCGTCGTTGGGGTTGACCTTGTAGTTGTGAACAGGGACATTGTTGCCACTATGAATGCTGCTTGACGCTGACTTCATCTGCTCCTGATCCGCGAAAGGAGCAGACGGCCGTGTCAAAATGACAGGAGGAGGATCGGCAATATCGTAGATTGGATCTCTCGATTCGTAAATCAAGCGACGGGTGGCATGTGGAGCAAACAACGTCACAGTCACAACCGAATTATTTGAGTGAAAGTATTCGTAATCCTCATTCGTCTTTGAGGTATCACTCATGTCGTGCCGGACTCGCCAAATGTACGTTCTGTCGTCTTCACTACCGCTGATCGCATATGCACCTGTATCAGAAAACGTAGCTCGAATCAGGCCTTCCGAGTTTTCGTGGCCTTTGAACTTGGCCATTAAAGTTCGGTCGTCAAAGTTGTACAGTCTCACTCGACTGTCATTTGTTGAAATTAGTAGTCTATAGTCTCTTGTAGATTCGGGGTTGGTGCGGTAGGGATTAGGATAATTGATGACCTCAATGCCGGTGATTTTTGATCCATTGGAGTTCTTACCATGCGAACTTTTGACCACCATTTGGTTGTTGAACGTTAAACCGTCAGTCTCGTAAAACAGACACTGGCCTCCAAAGCAGCCAGCAATGGCTGTATTTCCATTAGGAGTGAATGCAACCGCCATGATTAAATCGGGAGCGCGAGTAATATATGCAACTTTCTTCTCCGGGATACTCCATAAACGAAGTTTACAATCCAGCGATCCGGACAAGAAAAACCGATCATCACTGGGATGGAATGCAATTGAAGTTACAAAGTCCGAATGCATGAAGGCTGCAATGGATTCGGGCATTTTCAGATGCCATAGACGCACTGACTTATCCATGGAAGAAGACAGCAAAAAGTTGTTTTTACTCCAGCTCAGATCCAACACATCTTGGGTATGCCCAACGTACTCCCTGATAGGAAAGGGCAGAAATACGGGGGCAGACACTTTTTTGGTTTTTTGCCGGAGAATCGAGCTTCTTCTAGTGCGGCCAGTCGCTTCAATGTCATCTCCGTTGAGGTCATCGCTATAAAAGTCTCTTTCTTCCGGTGTGCTGATAACCTGCCAGATACGAACAATATTGTCGGCACCAGCAGTAGCCAGATACTTTCCATCCAAACTAAAGCGGGCACACCAAGCTGTTGCTTTCTTCGCACCAGGATCCGTATCTATACTGCACTTGAGTTCCTGTGCCAGAAACAACCGATTGAACTCTCGCTGCTTCTTGTGATGGGCTCGAACCCAAATATACTTGGGTGCCGTGGGGAAGTTGGCGAGATAGCCAAACACATTGGCATTCCATCCTTCGTCTCTGTCCTTGCCTAGTTCTGTATTTTCTTCGTCCTTGTCGCGGTTTTTGCTTAGAATCTTTGACAAGAATCTCTTGTTCTTTTTTGCTTTTGACTTGATACGGGGGTTGTTGTCAGGCATGGATGATGGGGGTTGGAGGGTGTTTGACTCAGGACCGGATTGACTTGCTAATGTGTTGGAATCTAATGTGGTTTGCGATGTGGTAGAGGAAGAAACTTGAATGGCCGGAGTACTGGAAGATTCTCGAGCGAGGGGATTATGCTCAGAGTCAGCATCAGTTGCATATTTAGTATTGGTTTCGGGAAGAAGCATGGAAGTTGGTGGAGGTCTCGGCACGGGAGCCACAGCCGGCGAGTCCGCTCCAGTAAGTTGATGTATATGCTGGGAAAGTGGATTCATAATGGGAGATTGATCTGAGGATTCTGACTCGCGTGCGTGTGAGGATGTTGACAATTTCGAAATAGAATGGGCCAGGTTCGCGCTCAGGCGATGGGCATGGGGGGTGTCTTCTACTATAGGGGTTAGACGGAAAGTAACGATCCAGGCAAGGAAACATACCATTGTCTTCTGGGGGAATTTTAGGGGAGATTTCAGGGATGGGTTCTTCAGCAGGGACTCCAAACACCTTCATTGAAGGTAGTAGATTTAAAAGACCCATTGCCAATGGAGATCAAAGCATTCCAGGAATGAACGATGCAAAAATTGAAGTCCGGCGAGAAAGTCGAGAAACGGGCGCTACTATACGAAGAGTGAAAACTTGAAAGTCGACGACGGAAGCAGGTCTGTAGAGGGAAAAAAAAAAAGGCTCTTGTAGCGGTTGTTGAAAAAAAGGAATTCAAACAAAACGGATTTACACCTTGTGGCCTTAGGTTAGGTTAGGGACAATGCAAAAACGGTGGCTATGACTAGCAGGTGCAGCAGCAGCTGTCTGAAAGTGGAGATGAAATGGAGGCGAAATGAAGCAGAAAAGTTCAGGTCTGAGGGAAGATGAAATTGAGGAAGGAAGTGAAAGTGAACAAAGGTGAGAGTGAGAGGTGAGAGAGAAGGGAGAGGAGGGAAGGAGAGGGAGGGAAGCAAAAAAATAAAAATAAAAATAAAAATAAAAATAAAATAAAAATAAAAATAAAAAAAAGTCAAATAAAAATTAAAATAAAAAAATTATGTGAGGACTGACAATATATATTATGATCAAAATTGATTAACCCTCCATGGGCCAAACATAATAATCATATATATGGAATACGAGAAACGACATAATATATATTATTATAATAAATAATCGTAAAATTGATTTCCAGCATTTATATTAATTTGCATATATAGTATCATCATCAAATTGAGTACATTCAACTGGTGGACAGCAGTAGTAGCATCACTCTAGCTATGGCTGCCAATTGTTCCAAGTCGTTTCAGTTAGACCTGTTGTGTACTAGCATATGAGCTACCGCCAACCATTAATTGATTGATGATGCTACAGGTGTTTGTTCGTCAGACCAACCGAAATTTAAACCTGATTTATAAACACAGCGCAGGCATGGTGCATAACGCGCTCTTTGCTCAAGTGCAGTTCCTGCCCAGCTCAAATATATCTGACATCATACCAAGTTGGACTTGCAATGTATGCAACCACTCCTGTATCGTCAGGAGCGTTGAAAACAACAAAATAAAACTACATTTTACAGGTAAAAAACCCGATATCGCTATGATATTTATTGACGAATGCCGCAAATCACTGAGAGTGTTAAGACATTATTTCTGATATATTCCGACGATTAGAATGCCGTCTGACATTATTTTGAGTTGTCATTCCATTCAATCCTGGTCTTCTTCATGGCTGGCATTCCCAGCCAGCTCGATTATTCAACTTACGCAATAGCATTAAGTTACACCCACCACAATTCCATCGAGTCTTAATTAAAATTGTGAGGGACTTTCATTTGGGCCTCCCTACTTTGCACTAATTATACTCTTGAGTCCAGTCAAGAACCCAATTGGTTATTACAGGATTCAACCCTGAGTGTGACTAGAATCCTCAATTAACTGCACTTGAGGGGCTCATATATAACTCTCGATGGCACATGCATGCCAATTTTGTATTGTCCTAGTCTGTGTATAGTGGTTGCCTCTTAGCTTCTTTCAGATAGTTCAGCGATAGTTATCAGTGCCTAAGGCCTGCCAAGTCAGATCAGGCAAGGCTGTTCACGAGATGAACTGATATGCCAAAGTAGAATATTGACCAAAGAGCTTCTTTAACAGTATATTGGCATGGATTTTCATATAAACGAGAAACTTCTTCTATAATGATCAATCCATAAATAATTCCACATGGCAATAAAAGCACAAGGGGTAACATGCTAAGTATGCATTGAACCTACTTTCTTAATATACCATAGGAAGGTTTGAAGCTTGTTAAGAAAAGTCTCACCAATGGGAGCTTCTATGGAACAGAATGCTAAATCACTGATGGCTTACTGCTAGACTTTTACCATGGCCATATATATCGGCTTATAGTCACGTAGGGCAACCTCTATATATAATCTGAAAGGAGACTGCCGACAGTGGGACAAGAGTTCCACACAGAAAGCCAAAAGACTGGGGAGAAAATATTTCAGTGAAATGAACGACATGAGACAAAGGGTGTTGGTCTCAAGAGTCCAGTTCCACTGTGTCCTAGCGCGTAAGAAGTTCTCTAAGTTAAGACATTGAGTATAAAAGCTTCTCACTTCTTCGAGACATCGACAAACACAACACTCCTACAACAGTTATTTCATTGTTTATAAAAATGACTAATATGTAAGCTTTCTTTATCATACTTCTGGACCTCCTTAGATGTGCATGCGTCGGCCTCGAGTGCGGAAAACTCGGGTCAAGATTCCGAAGGTACTGCATCTAGATTCATGAGTGGGTATGTTCATGCTCGTCCATGCTGGGCGAGTGTGGATACAAGCCTACTGCCTGCAGCAGACTGTCAGGTGTCATGGGACCAGGAAAGAGGGTGTGTGGAGAATGGGCCAAGTCCGGAACTGTTCCATTTTCCTATTCACATGTATTGAGCGAAGTTGATAAAAAAAAGATGTCAGTGGGTCGTTCACTTTTAATATACAGTGAGCCACTAGAGAGCTGTAGACTTGTTGATAGCTGGCCGGCCTTGAAAATATGCTGGAAATCTTCATTAAATAGCTACGCTGAATAAGCTTTCGTATACAGCATCCATGGTTGAGATTCCTTTTCTCGGAGTAGAGAACATATATGTCGACTGCATGAGTTCGATATGCAAAAAAACATGGGCATATAGTTGTACCACTAGGCGATCCTGATTTTATTTTTTGGACACGTTTTGTTGAAAGCGAACTTGTCACCTAGTGTGAGAGTCTCTCAAGGAATAACATATCGCAGATTATCCATTAATCATTTTCATTCATCTCATATTCAGACCAATCTTTAGGTTGGGTTATGAGGAAATTTAACCTGTATCAACTGTAGTGTACTTTTAAATGAAATATACGCCTTAAAATTACTTGAATACATCTTTTATGTGTTCGTGATATACCTGTTTAAAGATGCAAAATTAAAAATTAATAAGTTCGTGCGATGCAAATGTTCTTATGCTTCTTATTCCTGAGATTCCTTGATGTGGACTTGAAGGACCTCAACTTCCTCATCAACTACAATCACAGGAGGAATATTTTCTGTTGACTCGTTGGTAGAATCCTCAAGTGGAATTCCGGCATTCTCATCTTCTTCCTTAAGTGGAGTCGTGATAGAGGACTCATGGCCGCCGCGAGGCAATGAGGATGTAGATTCAGAAGATGTTCTGCGATGTGAATCATTGGAAACTCGTCTGTTCGCATGTCTAGCACGCATTTCAGCCAATCGGCCACTGGCAGCGTTGATGCTGGAATTAGATGCTGTCCGGGAATGGCCAGGTTCAGTTCCACCGTTGTTGCGCAGTTCCAAGAGGAGCTGTCTTGCTCTACCTCCAACATCTTCAGGATCAGCCAAGGAGGCATTGCGAGATAAGGTACTGCGATGTTTTCGGACTGGGAGTGGAACAGTGCTGCTCCGCTTGATTGTTGGCTCTTCCTCAGTTGGAGACTCAGTTGAAGACTGTTGAGATTCTTGCTCCTCAGGTTCTTCATCTTCGAGAACAACAATTGGGCGATCAGATTTGGGAGAATCTTCTGGTTCAGCACCTTCATTCTCTGTTCCCTTGAGCAAAGGTGAAGGTATTTCAATCAAGCTTAGCTTCCGTGATCTAGTACGCTGATGCTTAGAGGCATCGCCCTCTGCTCCTGATTCAGAAATGGAGGCTTCTTGTGAATGACTCAAAATACGTCGCTGATCCGCCATATTCTTTCGAGCGGCAGCACGGCGACGGGCACTTCTGGCATCTCCAGAGGGGCCAGCGGCACGCAATTTCTCCAAGAGAGTGTCCATGACTGCATTGGGCTTTGACGCAGCAGTCACTGGTACAAGGGTTCCAGCTTCCAACTGCTCAACCTTCTTGGGTGTTTCCATAAGCTTCTTGCGAGCTTCGTATGCACGGTTGTCAATCTCACGTTGCAAGTTCTCCTGCTTCGCTTTCTTGTACTCCATAACAAAGCTTGCAAACTTTCCAAAGAAGGTCGAAGAAGCTTGGGTATCAGAAGGATCTTCACCAAAATACTTCATCAACTTGGTGAACTCAGTCATGGTTGTCTTGAGCTGATCATTGAGGTTTTCTCGCTTCTTCCTTGCTTCAGGGAGCCCGGCAAGAACATAGGAAAGAACCTTGTCTCTTGGATGAAGTTTTGTCGGATCGCTCAGATTACCAATATCAACGGAAGTTTGGCAGTTTTTGATAGTTTGCATAAACTCATTGCTATCAGTTTTAAGTTGATCAATCGAAAGCTTTGCAACGCTGCAAGCGTCCTTGAGGTCATCAATGAAATCTTCAGCTTCAGGGAAAGATTTGCGCACAATGCTTTCGACATAATGTAAAAATGTCATTGTGTTTTTGTCATCTTTTGTAAATGCCAATCTCTGAAGAGTTCCCAGACGGAATCCACTAGCCTGCTTGGATGAGTCGTTCATAAAGTTACCAACAGCCAGGATAATTTCCAAGATCCGTTTGAAATTATCTGAGTCGCGGATACACTGACAGGCGGCATCGATTGCTCGTAACTTGGTAACCAAATCAATGTAATCACGTTGATAAGTAGATATAACAAGGAGAGCTCTCATTCTAGACTTCCAGTAGTGCTGAAGATTGAAACAAAGCTCAAGATAAAGTTGATCAGCCCTAGCCAATTCATTGGGATCCTTCTCTGGCTCCTCATACTTTCCACGAGTCCAATCCACGCCATAGGGTTGGAAGTTTCGAGCGAGATTATTTGTAACATCAGTTAGCTCAGGCTTGGATAGGAATTCCAGCACATTGGTGTTTTCAATAACTTCTGGGTTACAAGAAAGCACTTTATTGACAAGTACCGGAACTGAATCATTGATAAACATATGCAGGTTGATTCCAAACTGTTGAGAAACATCGTTGGTAAGGAAAGAGATCTTCTCCTCCTTAAGCTTCTTTTTAGATGTCATACGCTTAGTCTCCTTGGCAGCAAAGATGCGTTCAACCTCCTCAAAGATTCCCTTCTTGTACAAATCGGTAGCCATGGATAATTCGGTAGACGAGATAGCCCAAACTGTGTGATCAACCTTTTCAATCTTTTCCCAATGCATCTGTTTGAGCTTCCGCTTTGGTCTAATACCCATCTGCATCGGTAGTTCAGGAACGGGGACAGGAGTTGGAGTAGGCTGAACAACGGTAGAGCCAGGTACAGGCAACGGAGGAGCAGCTGGTGGCTGAGCTCCAACAGCACCTGGCATTGGCGGTGGTGGAGGAGGAGGCATAGGCGCGCCTGCTGAAGTAGAAGGTGGTGGTGGAGCAGGAGGAGGAGGAGGGCCGCCAAAACCAGCGGGTAGAGGAGGAGGTGGAGGAGGTGGTGGTGCTCCTGAAAAGGTGGCTGGCAATGGCGGAGGTGGTGGAGGCGGTACTCCCTGAAAGGTAGAAGGCAATGGAGGAGGTGGTGGAGGTGGAGTTCCACCAAATGTTGTTGGTAATGGAGGGGGTGGAGGTGGCGGTGGGCCAGCGAACGACACAGGTTTTGGAGATGCCTGTAGAGATGCTTGTGGAGATGCATTTGGAAATGACGAGTCAACTGGCAGCGGTTTCTTAACATCAGATTCATTAGCCAGTTTATCTTCCGACTCGATAGAGGTAGGTGTGACAACGGGTGGAGGAACAGGGGAAGCGGCATGAGATCGTACTGGAGATGATACTGGAGAAGTGGCTGTTGAAGTCATATGGGGTAAAAAGGAGTCTGAAACTGTGTCTGAGATTTTCACATTTGATTCATTTCCAGCGGTAGCAACAATTGCCTTGCTAATAGTCGGAGAGCTAGAAATAGTGCTAGATGGAGGCATGGCAATGGGAAATACATTTGCTGATTCCAGAGTTGCCGCCTTAGCCCGGATAGAATCACTGATGTAACTCTGACGTCTCTCTGGAGATACCGGTGTCGTTTGAGTAGAAGAAGTTTGCATATTGGCCGAGACCGAAGTTGTTTTCATCTTAGCAGTCAATTCATCAAGATAGGGTGCACTAGCTGCCTGGGGTCCGGATGCCTTCTTGTCTTGAAGCCTTGGTGACTTTCGAATGCGAACAATCTTAGCTCTTTCAGGAATGGGCTCCATGGTATCCAATCCTCTATAAGAAGCTCTAACAGTCAAAAAGTCCTCATCCACTCCGTCGTCACTTTCAACAATTTCAGTCGGATCTGATTTGTCTAATTCATAGAGGAAACGAGAAACGTCATTGGATTCGTCTTGTAATTCACGTAGGCGCTTAAGCCGCAAATCTCTCTGTTCAAATAGGTCACTTGTTCCAGGAGTAGGCTCACTAACAGCATTGTCAATTTCAGTAGAGTCGTCAATTCCATCAATAAAGTTCGTTCGCTCCAGCTCTCTAGCTTGCAACTGAAGGTTCTCCATTTTATCGCGCAATTTGCGTAAGCGAGGAGATGGTTCAATATCCCATGCACGACCTTCAAGCTGATATTCCGTCTTTTTTCTCGCCAACTGAGCCTCGAGTTTTCTTGCAAGCTTTTCTCTATCAATGAACCCACTACTATACTTTGACTTCCTGTCGCCATTGCTAAACTCTGTTTCTTTCAGCATCATGTATAGTTCTCTGATTTCGAGTTCTTGGTTTTGAAGTTCAACAAAATGACTTTGTTTGAGCTCTTCCAAGTCTGTCGTCAAATTCTCATTAATCCTGCGTTGAAGTCGAAGCATGTGCATAGTCTCGTCCAGCTCTTTTTGAAGACGCCCAACCATTCCATCAGCACCAAGGTTTAAAAGATGCTGCATATGGTCGCGCTCCACTTTAACCGTTTCAGCCATGCGGAGAGTTTCTTTTGCTTCAATTTGAGCTCTTTTAGCTTGCTCATCTGTTTGAAGCCGATCCAAGATAGACTGCACAGAAAAGTTCAAGACATTGCTCAAATCAGCATCTGGATTGATTCGATCCATAACGACATGTGAAAGAAGCGCGTCCACTAATTGAAACATCCGAGCACCTTCATCAGTTGGATCTTCACGGACCAGGAGGAAGTGTTGCATGGCTGATAGGAAAAACCCTTCAGCCTCTGTTTCCTTCACGCGAGACCAAATTTCAGACACAATCTCTGTAGGGTCATCCATACTTCTGATATCTTCCTCTCTTTCAACATTCAAGAGATCCTCGTAGTCAAGAGCTGCAGCTTCATCGTACTTTTGGAGCTGCTCTGTGAGGGCATCATAATGAAACTGCTGCATCCTTGAGGCAATTCTAGGAAGTCCACATGCTTTCAGCTGAGATCTCAGGTGAATTCTAACTCGCAAATCTGGAGATCCAGAGACGACAATATTGACCAAGAACATTGTTGCTAGCGCATAGTCCATGAGCATGCTTTCCATGCCAACACCACCAGTTCTAACCTCGTCACTGGCTCCCACCATTGATCCCAGCTTTCCACGCCCCTCTAGGGTATGCTCAACAAGACGCATCCAAGAGTCAAACCGGCCCATATCGCCTGCCTGAGTTTTGATGAGATCGAATGCTGCCAGTACTTGATCATGACCAAAAGGCTCTTGCCAATGGGCCAAGAAGGCTAGCACCTCAGTAAGAAGCTTTCTGGTAGCAAGCCTGGGGGAGAGCAGAGAACCTACAAGAGCAGGCACTGTCTTTGCAGTCTGGAGTGCGTGATCAGCACCGTCTTTTAAATTCACAAGAGCTTTGATACATTTAATGAGATCATACTCTCGATCAAGAGCTTGCTCCGAATTTGACGACTGATGATTAATCTGAGAAAGGACAGTTGAAAGCGCAACTAAACCCTGATTCTCGATAAAGTCAAGAACCCAATTGATAGGCTCTGTTCTCAATGAAACCCAGAGATTACCCAATTGCCTTTGAGTAATTGAATTATCCATGATTTTTCTAACATACCATTCGGGTGTGTAGTTATTTTCACGAGGTTGCAGAGCTCTTCGCCTCTCATTTTGATATTCTGTGAGAGCATCTTGATGGATGAGAATCCATTTTTTGGAAACATCATATTGCAGCATTTCTTTGATAACCCGTTCTGGCAAACTCTTAAAGTCTCGCTTATTCTTTCAAAGGTTAGTGAATACGAGACTAAAACGAAAAACAAAAACCGAACTTACAATCAAATCATTAAACATTTGCTCAATAACTCTGTCATCACTTGGACGCTCAAGATGAAAATCAGCTGCAGATCCGTTTTTTCCACCTTTATGGTCGTCTCCAATGGAGTACATCGTGGGGAGTGGTGGGGCATTTGAGTTCGGAGAATGTTGAAGAATTGGGTTGGAAATTTCAGATCGTAAATTTGAGGATGATCCTTTGGGCGTAATGTGAGTTGTAGCTGTAGAAGCTGATCTACTAGAAAAATGCGATGCGCTGCTTGGACTGAGGCTGCTACCCACAGAAGATGTCGGTGACTGAGGGCTATAGGATTCATTCAGACTCTTTCCATTAGGAGTAGGGCTGTAAGACATGCCTGGAGGAGTTAAATTCAATGGATACATGACAGATGTTGAAGGAGTAGTACTTCCACCGGAGGTTTCTCGAGATGGTGGTCTGCGGGCAGATCCTGCGTAGTACTCTCTGTCTCGTAAATTTGCTGAGGTATCATGTGGGATTTGTGTATGATTGTGATTTCTTTTCGGTAATGGAGGTATTGGACCACTGATAACAGGAGCAGGTGTGAAGGAACTTGATGACTTATCTCTTCGGAGATCAGCTGCAAGATGTGGCTGGTGAACTGCTACAGAGGCAGAAGAAATTGAAGGAGTTAAGCTGAGGTGAGGATTGGCATTGTCCCCATGTGGTAGAAGGGGACTTTGGGTTGATTTACTCTTAGCCATGAGCCAATTAGAATATTATCAACAACCTAAAAATATGAGTGAGGATTGCAGCACCTGTGTCTAATTCCAAATCACGAGAAGAGCCCCCAGTGGTTTTCAATGGAAGAGAGAGGTACTAAAAATGCAATGGGTTTGAGAATAATAAGACGCCAGATGTATTTAGGTGCTTTGAGGTGAAATTTGGCCAGCAAAGAGAGTTGAACTAAAGGTTGAGGGGTCAGCAATTCTGGCTAGAGAGACATGGATTTTGCCATACAAGTCAATTAAAAAGTGAGATCGGGATGACGGATCGATTCGAAATAATTGCATATGCGCCTACCACAAGGTTCTTTGGTAGAGCATGAGAAAGTAGCACAATTGACAAGCGAGTGGAGATTTAAGATCCAGGCAAATGAGACACCTATGTGAATTTTGGTTTACAGAGGCTTCGGCAATCCTGGAGGATTTGAGAGTAAGGGTTGAATTTTCTATTTCATTTCCATGGCTTACAAAAAAAAAAGGAGAACTATCCATGTAGCTGACCAAAAAGATCAAGTACATAAGGTTAAGGGGAACATTCCCGTATTACCTGGACCTACATGCGATGACGCTGGTCATTTTGTGATCTTTTGCGGGATTCTGGATTTAGCTGCTTGTACTGCTATTGAAATAATTGCAGTGTCTCAGCCCACTATGCTGGTTGAGCCAGGACCCAGCAATGTATCCGTGCATTCCAACCTCAAGCATTGTCTCCAGGTGGCCTTTCTTCTATTGAGCCAAATGAGAAAGGACGTTTAAAGATCTATGATTGATTACTAAAAAACCATCCTATTTATTTGGAATTAACTATATGTGATATGTGAGTGAGGCGCTTGGATAGTTCAAATTGATTACACCAGAACGTGATTTTTACGCGAACGAGAAATTACCTTGAATTCCCAAAGGGACTGATGCCCTGCCATTCTGAGCAGCTCAGGACGAAATAGTTTACAGAAGAATCATAGACGACCTACATCTGGTCCCATCCACAACAAAAATGAATTGGATATAGATTAACAGAGAGTCTCAGACCAACAAAACCATTCATTAAATACTGTATCCGTATTCATACTACACACTAACATTCTAATGCTCTTTTCTATTGACCCTTTTATACTTTCGGCGGTCGTTGCGATTCAATTTTGTTTGATCTCTTGTACCTTTTCCACCCTCCCAGAAACCTGTATTATTCCGGTTATCAAATTTGTGATGACAGTAGGCACATGTGCTGGTGAAGTTTTGCTCACGAGAGCATTTGCCACATATGATGCGAGTTCCATGTTCAAATGGATGGTTTGATTCCTGATCATGACACTTATCACAAGGAAATACCTTGCCACAGCAAGAGAATCGATACCATCTAGTACTCTTGCGATAATGCGTGCATTTTCCATCATCTGGCAACGGCTGTCCGCTGCTGAGACCAAGCTTTTGTTTGGCAAGATCAGGTTTCTTAACGCGAACACCTTTTAAGCGCTCCGCAGAAAGCTTCTCATCATCCACTTGCTCAAACCGGAATCCATCCTCGCCAAGTTGCAGTGTCATTCTAATGTGGCAGGACCTGCAATTCAACGTAGACATTCTCTGGGATTCTACTCGCTTGAAAGGTCCGTCATGATTGCTAGTAGTACAATTCTCGCACGTAGGAACAAATGTGCTCCCTAGAATATCTGCAGGGGCACAGCCTGACATGTCCAAGTAACCAACTGTAGGTGGGCCATTAGAGTTTTGGTGCATGAGATTCTTCTGAAAGGAGCAAGCCAAGACAGCCTTACACTTAGTACAAGTGCTTGCAACTGGCTTTGATTCACGACCATAAGGACCAGATACAATGTTGAACAAGTCATTTTGCGTGTCACAGCGATCACACTTCACAACAAGGTTGATTGTGTTGCACTCCAGGATTCCCACATTCGTCATCGACATGGAAGGTAACAACAGCGCTATTCCACGAGGCTTAATGGGCTCTAAGTTGAAGATTGATTCTTCCTCAACAGCCGAAACTTCATCTTCCTCAGACATGTCATCCTCGCTCAAACTCTGAGCAGGTTCTTCAACATGATCGTCAGAGGTCTGGGGAGAAGGCTTTTTCAACAAGGATGTGAGAATCTTTCTAGCTTTGTCTTGAACTTCAGCAGCATTGACGTGAGCAGTTTCATCAACATTCTTGACTTCATTCTCATCCTCGTCTCCATGGATATCTGTATCTTGATCCTCGTAGGTTTCAGACATAAGATCTCCAACTCTGCATGCCAGAAAATTCACTAGTGAAAAGAGTTTCCAAGATTGATGGGCACGAGCAAATTTGTTGAAATTATTCTCCACTAGATTAGAAGGAAACCCATCAATGATAGTAGGGAAAATGGCGAAGCAGGGCTCGGAGATTCCATAGCTGCTGGGGATGTGAAGGTTAAAGGTAAGGTCGCCATTCATCTCAGCAGGCAGCTCAGAAGGTTTGCTGCTTGTGACAGAAATTCCGTAGACATCTTCAGATTTGTCTGAGCTCACCATCCACATCGATGACTCGCCAAGAGAATGCTTTAATTTATCAATCTGCGACTGACGTTCTTTCCTCACCTCAGGAGGAACGAATACAGTTGGAGCGCTATTCAAACTAAATGAAGGTGTGGTGTGTGACCCGCTGATTTCCGATTTATCAGTAACAATAGGTTCGGATTGTAAAGTCTTTGCTCGGTTGTTGTTCATTTTCACGATTTTGATAGTTTCTCGCTTGCCTTGCTTGAGAAATCCCTCCAACTCTCTATCCAAAGCCACGATCATGTCCAAAAGCGTTTTCCCGCTCTTTGCAAAGCGTTCACTGAGGCTCTTGAACCCCATATCGATGTTGATAGAAAAGCCTCTAGGGATATCTTCATTCAGAACAACAATCATAGGAAAGACAACCGACGATGCCATGCGGGAATCTCCAGCACTAGATGCCCGAATGTTGCTCGGGTAATTCAGCGGGACATACAAGTTGAATTCAAGTGACTGAATATCAAAAGGGAAATCAGGATCGGACGGAATTAGCTTCATGTAAAACTTTGTTGGATCATCCTCGTCATTTGTCAAAGTAGGAAATCCTCTTCGAAGCTGCTCGATTTCTTGATCCCGCTTGTTGAGCTTTTGAGGATTGCTTCGTTGAGGTTTACGCACTACCCTAGAAGGATCTGCTTGCCTGATTCGCTGACTGGGTCTATTGCTGTGATTTTGAGGCGAGCTCGGAGCATGGCTAGTTGTGCTTGGAGATGAATCGGCTTCCGATGCTGTGGATGATGCTTGACCGTTTCTTGAATTGTTGGGCCGGGGGCGATTTCGGTTTCTTCGCCTCTGACCATTAGCAGGAGTGCTGCTTTGTGTAGAAGGAGTTTCACCTAGAGAAGCCATAGTGATTGATGCAAAAATAACAAATAGGTTGATTGGAGTTTCTGCAATTTGAAGATTGCATAAGGCTTTTGTACTTCATATAATTTTTTTTTGTTTGAAGGAAGGTTCAGAGTGATTCATGGTCAATCATAGCACGTGACTAGTCCATTCAATGAAGCTTGGAAAAGCAGGTTACAAAGCTTATTGAGGTCAAGACAATCACAACCAATAAGGCTATATGTGGAGATAGTGTAAAATAGTTATTGTAATTTAAATATTCTAGAATTAAAATTAAGCTGGGTTTTCAAAACTTTAGCTCATAAATCAGTCGAGAGGTAAAGACATTAGGTGAACCTTCAGGGATATGTGTAAATAGCTATTATCATGTTCAAGAGAGATCAAAAGATGATATGCCACTCAAACACAGACTGCTAGAAAACTACATTTGATTCTTTGAACAAAAGTTCCCTACTTATTTTTGGTTTCATCAATGCTTCCTAGTGAATTTTATATTGCTTCAAGTCTACACGCACTTACCTCGTTTCTGAAAACTTGTATTGTCAATTCTGATGATAAATAAACAATTCAGCGTTGAGTATATGCTATAGCCTAGTGATATTTGAGTTTTGTTGAGACGTTTCTTTCTACCATAAAATTGGGGAAACTTGTATATAACTCTCACCATGAAGGGTCAGTAATACAACAGTGTTGACAAGATTAAATGGTATATTTGAGATTACACAAGATTCAGTCGTTCCCTTGACTTGATTATGATGTTTACTATAAATCATTTATTATTAGGGTAACACGTCTAATATGATGTTTACTGACTAGATATTAAAGGTCATAGTTCCTTCTTGTTTTATCTTTATACATATACGAGCCAGTCTAGAATGTAGAAATTTACTTGGAAGACGATCTGGAGCGGTCTCAATATAAGTATTAATAAACTCCACTGCTTCAGTTGAACACTTCTAGATATCTTATAGGCCTATGAAATTAATTTTGCACGCTGTCCTTAGGGTTAACTTGTCGTCAACTGTTTTTGCAGGAGCCACATACCCCACAGTTTCTGAACTCCTGCTAATTGTCCATGCATGCAGGTGATTAATAGACATCGGCTCCATTTTAAATGTTGTTTTTTCTTGAATACATTCATATAGCCTAGTCTCTAGCTAGTGGCTTATTAATTATCAGTCAATACTTTATTCAATTTTAATGGCTCAAACTCTGCAAGTTTGATCACATTTTCTATGGGACTTACTACTCAATGGTTTACAGACTGAGCAGACTCTACAAATCCATCTAAACTCTGAAGAAATTAAATATAAAGTAAAAAGCCGTTCAATGGTGATTATTAAGCTTATATATCTTAAGGGCCGAGCTACTGAGACTTGCAGTCTGTTGACCTTTTTATTTGATTAATTAAACATACGTGAATCTTATCCTTCATAGTTGCACATGAAACTTACTTATTTCGCGTTTTCGAACCGCTTGGACAATCCGTTTCTCTTACTTTGTTATTGAAATTATTTCAGTCCCTTTCAGTGAAATCAAAAGTGGAGTTTTAATTCAAGCGACTTCGTATTCTTCTAGGCAAAAAGTATTTTAAATGTTGTGTTTTCTTTATTCAAAGACTATCTCACAATTAACTAGTCTTTGTAATTAATGCAATCTTTGCTTTTTTTTTTGTTTCTATCCAATAAGTTCAACATATTCCAACATCAGTGTATAAAAATCATCTTTCAGTAGGCATATTGCAGTAAGATGGCATATTATTTCACTAGTAGCTTTCGCAAGCAGTTTCCAATTCATTATTTGTCGTTGTGTTCATTTCCTCAGTTCTTTTCATTCTATTGCAATAACAGTGATGATCAAAAATGTTCATATGCGTGATTCAGGATTCGTTATGGAAATAAGAGAGTCTTTCCACCCCATAACCAGTTTTTTATGTTTTTTTTTTGAACCATCTCTAGATTACGTTCTTACTTTCAACTGATATCATCTATAATCAAGTTAGTGTCACAAAAATGCAGAGATTAGAGAGATACTACAACGGCTAATAATGCTATTTAGAACAGTAGTGACATCATGAAAGAATCTCATTGAATAAATGTCAACGATTTAATTCATTTCTGTGTTTAACTCTTCTAATTCATAAATCATGGTAAAAGTACTTGATGCGTTAAGAAGGATGTATTCATTTCTAATTGTGAACTTGGCACAGCCATATCACAAAAGTAGTAATACTAATTTGAAAATTAAAGCAGGTAGAACATCTATAGAGATGAGTTGCTTTAATCCATTTTAAGTAGAAATTTAACACCGAGGTTGCTGTTAGCACCTCCAAAAAAGTTATTGGCAGCAGTAGGTTTGCTGGTGTAAATCCATTACAAGACTAGTTGTGAATCGTGTTTTGCAGGATAATGTAGAGTCCAAGGAAATTTACGACTCGTTGTAACGTCATCTATAGATGGAGTATCGAAATGACGTAAAGGATTGGGTAGAAAAAGAATTGTAAAAGCAAAGGATTGTGTTATCAATAGCCATTTGGATTTATAGCTATAGATGTTGCTTAATTGAGCACTGACCCAAACAAAATGCAGTAATAGAGGACTATATATATAATGCAGTTTGCTCAGATTTATTTTTTAACAGGCATAGTGACGATAGACCTTACTCTTCTGCGATATGATGTTTAAGCTGTTTGTTCCACTGCGATGTTCGGTTATTCAAGTTCAAATCAAAGGATATCGATGCGACAACATAATTCACAAAAAGAGTTCAACAAAAACAATTGTAGCAACTTATTACACACCTGAAATATTGTGCTGACATTCACATAATTCTTTTTTGACGATTTTAGACTTATTTTTGCTGTACATGACAAAAATTAGTCGGGTAATTGCGAATTACAAATAGCGAAGATATATTGTTGTTGACTTATCTATCAATTGGAGGAAATAACTGCATTCAAATTCCACTATGCATAACTCCATTTGTCTATATTTCCACCTATCTATGAACTTGGGGCGTTACTGTTGTTTTAAGTAATTGGTTTTTCGTGATCCTACCAATATTTTTTACTTGAAGGTTGTACCCAATAGCTGAGATCCATCCTATGGGACTATGCAAATATACAAGCACAAGTGCTGGTGGTTCATGGCATGGCCAGTGGAGCAGATTTTAGTTGGATGATAAGCGGTTGGACGGTATGACTGTACTTTCCGAAAGCCAGATCCATAGAGGGTTTAAAAAATGGAGATTAAATGCTTAAACAAGCGATCCATATTTCTAATACCTCGCCGTTATTGAGCCGACAGACATCCATGCGATGCACTTTTACACCTACCTAATGTTCACTTGAGCCCATCAGAGGTTATGCCAGTAATCCTTCCAGGGCGTTTCTCCAGAGATTTTTTTTCTTACAATTGTGCCTTAAAACAGTCATACCTTAGTCATGGAGTTGCAGTTGGGGGAGGTCAGGAATTTTTCATTTTCTCCATTAGTATGGTGCACACTGTGAGGGCGTTGAAATAATTCTTCTGATACACTTTTGGGAGAGTTTTGAACAGCACCATGTTTCTTCCCTACTTTTGACTTGTGGAACCATATATTTGACCAAAGGACTCAGGTCTATACTTCGACTAAGACTTGTGCACTGTCTTGAAGGCTTCAGTGGACTTGCTTTTTGTTCAGTATTCAAAGTGTGCATGGGTTTTTTGTGTGATTTTGGCCCTAGATTGATTCATAAAAATCGCCTTCATCAGATTTCTCACAGCCTGGTTTGCCTTACATTGCCGAAAATCGATCGCCCAGTTTTCGATCGGGTTTATACTTCTCGAAAATAAGTGGGTAGAATACTAGTAACGCCCTTTTCATCTATCGGACTTGTTTTTCAAAGGACAATGGGAAAAGAAACAACGCATCCCTGCTTCTTGGACTTTGTTACATTCCGACAACAGAATAACAGTTTAGAAGAATACTTCTTTGTCGTGGAGGAATCTAATCGCCTTCAAGACATTGGATCTTTACTTCATATTGTAGGAAGTGGTACTGCTGAGCTGTATTTGCATGTCACAAATAATTTTTGTCCAAGTTCACAAGCAACTTATGTCCGGAGACAATTACTAGGACGAGTTCCCTCTGTAGCGGCCTTCTTAAGTGTTGTCAACGAAGCACCTCTTTGTGTGACTCAAGAGAACACAATAATTGACAGAGCAATTTATCACCGTTGGAAAAAGGACATGATTCGACAGGCCACGCACAATGGTATCTTGCAAGAGCCATGATATAGGCCTATATGACGAAAAATTTCTCAAAAATCGCACGACAATACTATTCAATTTTATTAGTATTTGAAGTTTATGGTTTGTAGGTCAGTTGACCTTTTTGCATCTTTTCAGGATTCGATTAAGCAAGTTGTCAAGCAAAACTATTCAATCGCCAGTAACAAGTTCGACTGGTTTGCTGCTTCCTAACACTGGTTGTAAAATTCTAATCATAGAAATCTTTCCTTTGCTGAATTTACATTGGTAAAAAGTTCTGATAAGCCAATTTATATCTTATTTTCAATATGTTGGACAAGTACTTCACGAAATGGTGGAGTGGTTATTTGGTCATCGAAGATTTAGAAGTTATGGGACTAAATTCTTCATACTTTTTATGTCCATCGCTTTTAGTACTAGCAACTAACAGTTGTTGGTGATTGGAAGGCTTAGATTTATTTATGAGTAACTATATGCCAACTGAAACCATTATATTACTATAGTTATTTGAATGACTTGAAGGACAAAAAGTACTTTACATTCTGACCAGATATCCTATAGTGAGAATGGCCAACAAGTTACAATAACGTTACATATTCTGTTATTAGCAATTCTAGCCAAACCCTTGGCTACATAGGCTACATAGGCTACAATAAACAAATATGGCTAGGTTAATGAGATGATATTAATTCATATTGACGATAGCTAGCAATCGTATTTAACTTCCTTCTCAAGAATACAAGTTAGGGCTTGAGCAATTGCAAAATAAAAATCATCTGGTATGAAATGTCTGCCTGGTGAAAAGAAAACGTGAATTAACGTTGCATAATTCGTTTTTAAGATCAAACAGCAAAACCGGGTCAACAACCGTCTGTTGATAAGTTTTCAATAGTTACTCATAATTGTTGATTGTAGAACCCATTTGCTTCCTCTGTAATGAAAACTTATTTCTCTGTTTTATATCTGATGCAAGCAATTTGATTTAAAAAGGAAGAGGTTTAAAAAGAAACTTGTTTGTCAAATGCAAACTTCGATTTCCCCTTTTTATGTTGCTCCATTTTGATAAGAACATCGGCCTTTTAACTGCGAAGAAAAGAAAAAGTCAAAAAAAATGAAAACTTGGTTTCTTTTTCATCTCTGTACTTTGTTTTTTTTTTCTGTTTTCATCATATTTTTTTATCCAGATCACATTAGCTATTCGTATTCTTGTTATACTTTAGGTATTGATATTTTTTTCATACAATGAAGGCACCATATGGTAAAGTTGTAAAGAACCAGCTGTAAATCAATTATGTCCTGTTCCTCATCAAATACTTGTATATATATATATAGGCCTATATGGTCGGCCATCTTTCTTTATTTTGTCCAATTGAAGTTTAGAATAAAAACCCATAAATCATACCCATTCGACTATCTTGACTCCAGATGGCATTCTTCCCACTCTTCTATGTCGAGCTAGAGCCCAGCGAAAATCTAGGCACGTTAAATGAAGGCCTCTATATCATGACATTTCAAACAGATACAACAGACGTGGGAGTGTTAGTTGGCCTTTCAGTTGGTGCTGATCGTGTTGGGCATTTGCATGTAATTCCAGAATACAATCGGCTTCGGAAAAGGGCATTTCCTAGTCGCCAATACCTGGGAAATATTCAACTTATGGGGCCCCCTCAATTGTTCGAATGGTTAGATTCCCGTCGCCTTACACTCAGTTTAGTCGATACAGAACCTTCTTCACAGCAAGAGCGGGAATTGGCAAAACGGTGGTTCATGAATGTCGCACAAGATCTTAAAAATGTTCGATTATGACGCTAACTGTCGCTCAAATGCGTGAAAGCCTCCATCATGCCTGTCTCATTGGTACTTTGTTTTATTTTTTTTTTTTTTCTTTGCTCTTGCAGCATTTCATCCCCCTCAGCGTTTTACCCTTTACTTTTTTGCTTTTCAAAAGTCTCCTTGTCTCCCTGGCCCTTTCTCACTCTTTTCTTAGGTTTTTCCAAGACATATATTTATTCATAATCGGTGAGCTGCTTACAGGATTTATCCAAGGTTCTTTGCACTTTCATTGTAGCTTTTCAAGGTAGTCAAGTGGCCGACATTCATGTCTTATAGCATAAATGCTCTACTCGGGTTGTTACGATTTCTTTTCCTATTTTGTCCAAGGTACGAAGCAACTGTTCAGATTACTTGGATTGTCTAATTACATCACAGAAAGTTATTGTTCCAAAAAATATTGTGTAATGAGCAACCACCTGCACATGCTTTCATTTATAACTAGGCTTTCTTGAGGTAGACCTGAATTCTATATGCTTATGAGTACTGTTTATAACCCTCTTCTTTCTTCATTCTCCTTTAATCTCAGATGGGGTGAGAAATCAGGCATCTTTTTGATCCTCATTATGTCCTCCAAAAGTATTGTAAGTAAAAGAATTTTCAAGTATACTATCTTTCCAGCATATGAGATAATCTCTCATCTTCAGTACCCACCTGTCTGGATTGACGCAGATCCATCATAAATTAATTTTATTTTTACGTTCAAGAAAATAATGGGAGTATAACCTGTTCAGACAACCCACATACTTCGCCAGCAGAATCGATGCTTTGGAATATTTTGTAATCAATTTCAAATTTTTCGTTTGAATAACAATACATCTAATGAGTTTGTATGAATTATCTGTTTTTTCATGTATTGTAATCCCTTTAGCTAGACAACATGCATGCTCATCTGTTGAGTGCTTAAAGATCTGGCGAGGTTGGTGAAGTACACATTTCTCCATTCAACATTTATTGATCATGGAGTACCTGCACATAGAATTTGAAGTTACAAGCATTTCAAAAATAAATTTGGCACTTCTTGGAATTCTTGATCAGAAGAAGCAAAGATTTCATTTAGATCTGTTTTATTGGCTGCAAGATTAAGACAATTTGTGGCAGCACAAAAGACAAGAACGATTCGTGAAGCCGACGACTTTAGACTATCTAGATTAAAAGTGTAAGACTATTATCAAAAAAAATTTGCACACATGTGCACAATAGTATTGATTATTCTGAAAGAGTTTTTTTTTATGGTCCATTGGCACTATCTTGTAAGACAGGTCTTGTGGATGTCATCAACTAGACTATAGGATATTCAGAACCCTTATGGTTCTAGCACTTAAAGTTTCTCCTAAAATCCACACCATTCTACTTTTAAAGTGATTTGATGGGGTAAAATAAGATTTCCGTGCTTTTCTTTATTTTAAAATTCTTTGCCTTGAATCACTGACCGCAAATTCAGTTCTACTTTCTGTGCAAGCTTGACACAGTTCTGTTTAAGTAGAACTTTGCTGAATATATTCATTAGTCTTAGGCTCATATTCCAGCTCTGATTCGCTTCATTTTTCTTGTCAGCTGTCTCCTTTCTTTTGCAAAGAGATGGAATTTTTTCGTGTTTAAATGGTTTTCATTTTCATTTTTATTTGCAGAGAAGCGCCGCTACTCTGCGCTACTCCTGTTGAATCCTTTTGCTTCTACCAACTGCCAACTTTAGATAATTTTTTTCGAAATACAGTCACTAGCATTAAACCTTTATGCTTGTGGCTGCACCTTCAAAAAAGAACTCACAAAGTCTAATTACATCAGAGTAGGCCTAAACGACTTGATTTCTTTTTCATATCTGAATCTACGGCTTTGATCATGAGTCCAGTATGGGCTCCCATACAAAACCGTAAAAAACGGAACATGCATTTTAATAATCTCCCTCCTTCAATCCTACTATTCATTTAGAAAAATCGAGCAATCTTTTGGAATATCTAATGTCTATTTCAAATGCATTATTACTATACCCTTTTTTGAAACATTCATTTTTGTACAACAATAATGATCAATCCACAATTTGTCAAATTGAGATGATTTTGAAATGCCTGATTCTTCATTGTGTACAAGTGGATCTATATATTTAAACAAATGGAAATTTTCACATGCACCCCATCATTTACTACTTCTTCCACCATCTCTGTTTCAAAGCACTTTTAATTGTAGAAACTCTGGATTTGTTGAGGCTGATGTGGTTCAATATCTTCATAAATTCATATCTTGAGGAAATTTTCAGTTTAATAAGTATAAGTTTCTTCGGTAGTGCATAGAATATGCTAGGAACACATATTCTACCCCTCATAAATCATCTCCACTAGTATGGTGCAAAGGATTAATTAGCTGCTCTTCATTCTAGAGCACGAACTAACTTGAATATGGTTAATTTATCACACAACCTTAGTAGATATGTAGCCGTTCACGTTCAACAGATCAAAAAAGTAAGAGAAGTTAAAGATAGTTCACAGATGAACTGCGTAGATCTGAGTTAGAATAATAAGGAATATACTCTAGGCTTACTCGCTTCGTTTTTGAACCAGTGGAGTTTAAATCTTTATATGTAAAAAAATAACAACGAAGTAGCCTGGTGCAAGTATTTAACGTGCACAAAGTTCTTTACTTTTGAACGAAGTCAAGCGTAACCTTAATGTTAATGAATAATTACAAGTAGACTCAATCGACTCCCTAAAAGTTTTTGCAAACCAAATTCTCCTTCATTGTAAAACAGTTGTTAATCTAAAGATTGATAATTTGCCTTGCATGTTTGATTTCTGTATCTGACTAGCCATAGTTGTCTTCCTATTCGTCTAGCCCAGAACATGCTAATGATCACCAACTAAGACACCCAGACTAATTCATGGTTTGACGATCTAGATCAAGATTATTTCTTTTCCTAGAAACCATGCTCATTTGATTCATCTCATCTCTTGTTTAACAGTATACTTTGTGTGACTTTAACTGAAACCCATTGTTGATGAGCAGCATGGAAATTTAAAAAGCACTCAAGACATAGGGCTGTCTCTGGAAAGAATTCATGGAGCGCCCTGCATTTTGGCTTTAAGTTTCCAGGTGGACTGCTCTACACAGTATTGCAAAAGACATTGAAGTCTTTAAGCTCAAAAATGGAAAATAGTCTATACAACCTGAATCGGCAAGTGACTCTTGACTTGCTAGATTCAAAGTTCATGGGCTGGTTTCCAAGACGATTTAACGAGATGATGATAATAGCACTAATTTTACCTTCAATGCTTAAAAACTGTTGTAATCAATTTAAACTGTTATATCTGACGTAAAACTGCACATCTCATTTGCTGGTCTCACTTGCTAGGTATTAAAGCGCTTGTCATAAGTTTCATTACAATCTGCCACTAAATTTTGTCATATAAGTTATTCAATTTTAAGACAACGACAAAGAATTATATTAAGACAGAGCATTAAAAGCATCGACCTTTCAGCTTCAGAGTGGAAGAAGAGGTCAAACTTAGCCCCTAGAATGTAGCCTTCTCCGAATGGTAAGTTCAAATCTTGAAATTCAAAAAACAAAAAGAGTTCGCTAATCTTGATTCAACCATAACGCCGAGATCGATGCTTATTGTTGATCACAGCCTTCTCTTCGTACATTCCAGCTATTTAAATTTATTTCCAATTTTTTCTTTTCAATCTTCAATTTTGTAAAATTTATACTAATGGAATAAACGGTTATCATTGTTCAAATCAATCGTAGTGTTGTAACCCATGGCATCATCCACATTAATGGCATAACGTTGCTTCTCCATAGTAACTTAGATAGAGCCGATTGAAATCGAAATGTTATGTCTTATAATTTTTTGCCAGGTAAAGTTTATTCTAGAAGCAAGATAAATATCCTTGAAAAGTTGAAGGCGTATCCTAGGCTGCATCCCCAGGAACGCAGTTGGAATATAGGACGTCATCATCATTTGTTGATACCCTTGTTCTAAAACCAGCATTCTTCTCAGCGTAGTGTCATATATACGTAGATCGTGATTTAGAATTTTGAGAGGCACAATAGTCACATATATAGCAACTTTCAAACGGCCTTAGTTCGATCTCAATGCCTACTTTTTTGTACTTGTTTAAATTTTGCTTCAGATTTCCGCTCTGTATGCAAGCAACAAGCCTCGTTTTGATCTTGATTGCTTGCTATGCGCGGTTGTCAAAATATCCAAGATGAAGTAATTTAACCACGACCTTGGAAATTTTACAGATTTCGGGTAATCAATGAAGAAGAAGGTTTAGAAAGGTTGCTTGCAATGATATCTTGCAAATTTAGAAAGAAACAAGAAGTTTCTCTTGTCTTTTTTATTTTTTGCTGAGGTAGCCTTATGCTTCATTCGCTGGAGATGGCGCTCAAAATGGGATCAATACCACTTAGACTTCCTTTTTACAGAGCGTGGAAAGCACGAACCCCACAATGCAAACATCTGAAAGCGTGCTCCTTGAACTTTTTTTTAAAAGCGAAAGCAAAAAAGAGACTCTCTTTTGTATTACCCTACTAATAGATGAATTATATGCACAGGGCCCTTAAAAATAAGTATATTTAGGCTGAAGGTAAGTGGTGTTACAAGGTTTATAGAGTCGGCCCTCCATCGGCATGATATAAGCTCTTCATATAAAGTGTTGCATCGAAGAATATTTTCCGAGAATCGTCAAGGGACCGAGCTCTCCTAAAACAGAATTATGTAGAGTTCCACACTATGATAAAAGATAGGTATCTCTATATATCAGTGTTGGAAGTCTACAAAGATCGATATCGGTTGGTTGAATGATATATAACCGTTAGAGACTAAGAATACGCGCGATCGACCTTTCCCGTTTCTTGAGCAGTTGATCTGGTTATTTTTGAAGCACCTTGTACATGTAAACGAGTATCATGATTACAGTTTTTCAACGATCTGTTGATCTCCAGATCTCGAGTGACCTTCAAAAGTCCTTAAAGGCTGAAACGTTTATGAGGTATCAGCATTTTATAAAGATCTTTCCTGGGGTTGCTTGTAATATGTTAACATGGACACGATAAGTTTTTTTTTCGCGTTCAACCTTTATCGGTTCATGATTATGGGTGGCGATTTGTTATTAAGCACTGCACTCACTATTTCAACATCACATGTAGACACAAAAGTTCTCCCATTCAGCACTGTGTCAGCAATCTCAACAGTACTTGTATCATCTTGAACTACTGATTAAAGGTCAATTGGCTTGCGAAGGATTGCTAAGCATTCTCTCTAGGATATCAGCGGCATCCTTCATTATAGCACTCTCTACAATAGCGTTCTCAGTCCTTGTATAGAAATTTATCCCCTTGCAATCCCTTCTCCAGTTTACATCAAAGACAGTCAAAATGGCATATTTTGAAGATAACAATCCATTCTCTGGAAGTGAAAGACGCTTGTCATCATCTTCTGGTGTAGGATCAGACTTTGCATCCCTTGATATTCGAGACCGACAGACGCTACGAGTCGCCACTTCTTCAACTCTTGAAGAAGAGCATCTGGATTCCACCAGCACGAATACTCATGCCTCTTATTCGCAACATTCACCTGCTTCTCCTAGGGTTTATTCTTCCCGTGTAGAGCAAATCCTGCACATGTTTTCCGATGAGAAGATTATCATTTCCGAAGCAGGCAAGAGCAAAGAAGGAAACAGTAGGGGATTCATTGTATACACGATCAGATTAAGAGATATTGCAGTGAGAAGACGGTACTCTGAGTTTGAAAGCCTGAGAACAACTTTAACAAAACTGTTTCCCACGCTTATCATACCTCCTATACCAGAGAAGCATTCTATTTCTGACTATGCAGCCGCACCCACAAAGGCAAAGGAAGATACAACCATTATTGAGCATCGCCGTCGCATGTTGGCAGTCTTTTTGAATCGCTGTAAGTCCATGTCTCAGGTGCGAGATAGTAGCGTATTTCAGCGGTTCCTTGATCCCAATGCTAATTGGAGCGAGGTTCTTCATTCACCTCCAGTGTCGCTACTTCCTAAGCAGATTCTGAAAGCCCCTCCACTTGATCCTTCTGCTGAATCTGATGCCCATTCATATTTACCAGTCCCTCCATCTTCAGCTCGTTTGCGCACCGAGGAGGACAGTACCTTTCAAAATGCGGAATCAAATGCTAGAGAGTATGAGGCTGTTATTGTGGGTGGACTTGAAAAGGTGAATAGAAAAATCATCAAGAAGTACACGGAAATTGCAGTTGATCTCTCTGAACTTGGTGCAAAGTTCAATGCATTCAGTCTAGAAGAAGAAGCATCGTTGGCTAGCTCGATAGAAAAGGTTGGGCAGGCTCTGGACAATACATATATATCTACAGAAGCTATGGTTGGTGCTCTCTCATCTTCCTTTAGTGAGCCACTAGGGGAGTCATCCCAGTTTGCATCGGTTGTGCGATCAGTTTTGAAATTCCGTCGGCAAAAAGCTATTCAGTTGGAGTTGACTACCGATAACTTAGCTACTAAAAAGGCTAGCTTGGAATCACTCGAACGCTCAGAACAAGAAGCACAGCGTATCAGTGCTTACCTGCATCGAAGTACGCCAGGACTTACCAGTCCAGGAGTGAAGGCCGCGCCAGTTTCATCAATTAATTCAGCTCCCACTCTTGAGAACTCACCCACGCTCTCTGGCTTATCTTCCTCGTTGGCCAATAGTGAAAGCACTGTTGCTGACTCCAATGACAATCTGGATAATCCCCAGACAAGTTCAACGCTGGAAAATAGCGGAGCAAGTTTTCCCCCTACGCATGCAGATACTGCATCCTTTTCGCCGTCGCATAAGAAAAAACGGTCTGTGTTTGGCAGCATTTCAGGCATTTCTAAATTAAATAGTGCTATTCATAGCATTGTCGATAGTGATCCAGAGACTACGCGACGTCACAACATTGGCAAGACTCGTGAGCAGATTTCACAGCTGGAAGAGGCGCTGGCAGCATCCAAAGAGGATGTTGAATTGGTGTCTGAGTCAGTCAAGAAGGATTTATTGAGATTTCAGCACATGAAAGAAGAAGATTTGAAAGCGATGATGGTAAGTCTGTGATGGTTTTTATCTCTGACAATTGCTAACTCTTTCCCTTAGAGGGCATATATTCAATGTCATGTGGACTGGGCTAAGAAGAACTTGGAAAGCTGGCAAGAGGCGAAGGTTGAGATCGACAAAATTTAGGTTTTGTGCTACCACTATAAAGGTTGGCCCACTAAACCTACCATGATTGGAAAACGGTCTATAGTTAAACTCAACTGTGCCACTCTGTTGACCTATATCATGGTTGACTGTGGGTGACATCATGTCTATCTTTTGTGATATATCTCGTCTCTTTTCACCCTTTGTTTCAATTGGTCTTTAAATTTGCCTTTACTTTGTATACGCTGCGGCCTGTGGCCCTTGGTGCATGCACGCACAAGCGTATTTAAAAGGTACCAATATGACGTATCTTTGTACTAAACTGGGGTTGGAGTTAATCAACCGTCGGACTACCAACCAATAAAGCCAGCCCCATGTTCCAATTTGTCTATAATCCTGGTTAGTTTTAACCGACAAGGAAGCATACATTATCATATATATATTGTAAGATGATACACAATTTTGTAAGATATTTCTATGACATATACTTAAAGGTTAGGAGAAATCTAGCATGGCCAAGAATTAATAACGTCTTTGGCACACTTCACAGAATTTAGGTCTTCGGGTAATCTCAACTGAGATCCTGGTAATGTGAGATATTGCGCCTCTGTGATTAGTTCAGATTTTAACGACTTCTAAATCTATTCTGGAGTAGCTCATGACCACTAGAAAGCCATGTTAAACCGGAGAAACGTCATCTCTGACCTGAAACGTGAAGAGGCTTTTTGGCCGCGACAGCATAAAGCGATATGTATACAGAATTTGGCAGATAGTTGGTTCATCAACTAAATATGGCAAGATGTGGGAGAACCAACCATTGTATGGAGAGTTAGACCCATTGCAGGGCTGAGGCTATGAGATCAAGACTTTACGTACTGACAAAGAGACGAATTCCATATTACTACAGATGACAAAACATTTCAATTGATTGATTTCGACGTCGATGGGGAAACTGAGAATCCCTGCTAAGTTTTATTGTAGAAATTGCTCTTGAAGTTGTCACCCAAACAACCCCCCTACGTAGGTGCCGATTTTTTTTATTGTTTTGTGGAACTTCTTTAAGCACCCTCTTGCATTGTAAGCTTATATTACGGTTAAATATAAGCTATTGCTTCATGTACATTGCTAATAGTGGCTATGGATATACAAAAAAGCGAAACGAAATTTCATGTACCAGTAGAAATCAGGAACACTGCCATCCACGTCCCGTAGTATATATTCGACAACTTCTACCGATTATTACGATTGTTTTTTCTTTCTTTTTTGTGCTACTCCATCTTCAACACTTTCCACTACTTTATTTTCTCCATCTTCATTTCAATGAATCTAATTTGGAGTTCTCTCCTATTTTCGCTACTACTCACAGCTCAGGCAATTGAGATCCGCCATAAGTACATTGTCGAGTTCAATGACGAACAAGGTTTAGCTAAACGGTCTAACATTGGAGATGCTTCGGATGCCTTTCACGAGATTCTCAACGACCATGGATTCTCCATCAGCCCCAGACACAAGTTCTCCTTCCCCAGCTTCAAAGGCACTTCTTTTCAGGTAGTCCACAGATCCGACCCCACTCGCAAGCGGGATGAAGGCGCGTCTGAATCCTTGCATTACGATGAACGTGCTACTTTAGAGTACATTCGAAGTTTGCCTGAAGTCAAGTCAGCTTGGGCCGCCCAAAAAATGTCTATTCCCAAAAACTTTGGTTTTGAAACCAAACTTGACGCCGACAGCAGTAGTGCCTCCAGCGATCGGAAGTGGAGTTCTTTGGATGAAACTAATGTGTCCAAGGTCCATGCCCTGGGTATTACTGGTGCTAATAAGGTCGTTGCGATTTTTGATACTGGTGTTAACTATACTCATCCTGCTTTGGGAGGCGGTATTGGACCAAACTTCAAAGTCATTGGCGGCTACAACTACATTGATGACAGTAGCTCAATCCCTGTTTATGATCGTGGAGACGCCAAAATTGTGAGCAACGATCCTATGGACTGTTACGGGCATGGCACCATGGTCGCTGGAGTTATTGCCGGTAATTCATCAAAGTTTACAGGTGTGGCCCCCAATGCAAGGATTAGCGCTTACCGCGTCTTTGACTGCCAGGGAGATACCAGTGATGAAATTCTCATGGCTGCGTTTGCCCAGGCCAAGGAAGACAAAGTCGACGTTATCAATCTCTCGCTTGGATCCAACAGAGCATGGAGCCAATTGCCCCTGGCTCGTCTGGCGTCTGATTTGGTTCATAGCGGAATTGCAGTAGTTACTTCAGCTGGAAATGAGGGCTACTACGGTCCCTTTTCCGCTGGAAACTTCGGTGCTGGTGATGACGTTCTCTCAGTTGGCTCCTCCTTTGCAGATGAGATTGTTTCCTTTCCGGTTCAAGCCAAGTCAGGCTCTAATTCCTTCGCGTTTGAGTATGTCGCTCTCAATGGTACTCAGTCAAGTTTGAGTGGAGATGTAACTTTCGATGTCATCAATGTTACTGCTTGTTCTTACAGCAGTCTGTCGAGCTACGCTCCTCTCAAAAACAGTAGAGCCGTTGTACCAAAGGGCAACTGTGATCTCTACCGACAAATGGAAAACCTGGCATCTCTGGATTACACGACAGTCATTCTCTACAATAGCTACGAGGACAACACCATGTACTATGAGGACGACGAGACTGATGGTGAAATCGAGGTCTTATTCTCTCCTCGGTCTTTTGGTAAATGGGCTAGCGATCAGAAGGGAAAGGCAGTTACAATCACTTTTGACCTCAACTCTCCACCTATTGGACTTGACAACACTTTGATGCCCCAACGCATGGATAACTCTTCTTCTTGGGGCCCTACATACGACAACAAGTTCTATCCTTCTGTTTCAGCACCCGGTGGCTTTATTTTCACGTCCAATAGCAATGGTACATACTCAGTCACTCGCGGCACCAGTTTCTCGGCTCCCTATGTTGCTGGAATGGCGGCCCTCTTTCTGGAGAGCAAGAAAACCGTGTCCCCTCAATTCAGCAACATTGCTATGGAGTTCAACAGCAGAATCATTGCCAGCAGCAGCTTTATCCGCAGCTACAACGGTTTGCGCCATGCTGATATTGCGCAGCCTACCATCCAGCAAGGTGCGGGTATGGTCGACGCCCTCAAGCTTCTCCAGGACAACACTGTGATTCTGTCCGAGCCTGTCATCAGTTTGAACGATACCAGGTACAGAAAGTCGGGTGTCCCCATCACGATTTACAATGGAAACACTAAGCCTGTGACTTACTCGGCCCTCAATTTCCCAGCAGCGTCGGTGTCCTGCAGGGATAGAAATGGAAGACCGGTATCAGACCCGTACCCGAACCAGTATAATGTTGTGGCTCAGAGTATCATCACGCCTTCCACGTTCACTTTACAGCCGGGCCAGTCGCGTACAATTGCAGCGTTCTTCATGCCCGTCGGCATTATGGAAAACTCGGGTGTGTCTTGGGGCGGAAAGGTTGTCATTACCGGTGACAACGGCGAGAGCATTGGCGTTCCCTACATGGGTAAGTTTACTTTTCACACTCTTTGCATATCACTTGGCCCTTTTTTGCAGTTCCAACTAACGATAATCTCTTAGGAATCCAATCGGATACTTATGCCAATCCTTTATACTACAATACGCCGTATCTGGCCTACGTCGACGTCGATTACTTGTACAGAGCTGCCTCGGGCCAAGAGTACTCTCTCAGCGTCAAATCCCTCGACTTCCCCATTATCCGCTACTTCGCTAACCACGGATCAGCCGAGTTTGGCATGGCTGTAAGTTGTTTTCTTCTCAAAAAAATATTTGCCAATTTTCAACAGATCATTTACTAACCCATTTATAGGCCGTCAAGACTGACTTCTCTATTCCTTCCGATTTCCTGCCCGAAAAGGTTAGCAAGGACTCCAAGTACGTTGGCCTTTTGAAGCCGGCGGAACTAGCGCCCACGCTGGACGCGCCGTGGGAATGGACCCAGCGCAGTTTTAGAACGTCGTCACTGGATGCGTTCACGTTTACGGATGGCAAGACGCTGAGCAAGGGCGATTACAGGATTTTGGTGTGGTCGCTGCAGCCGTTTGGAGACCGGAGTAAGAGTAGCGATTGGAAGGTTCAGCTTACTGTGCCGTTCAAGATTACGACTTAGTATACTACTCTAGTAGAGAGACGGGGGGGACTTGGGTGTGTCGGAATAATGTCATGGTTTTTAATGAAGTAGTTTTATAATTAATTTGATTTAATGACAATATTTAGAACCAACCTAGGGACGAGATATGGTAAATAGAAAACGAGTTAAAGAGAACCAAAATTTATTGCATAAGACACTATCTATGCATTTATATGGGTATCCAACAACGACGACACAAAACTCAATGGGTTTAAAAGGAGAAATAAGTTCTAACTTCTTCTTTCTTGCACTAAAAAGACTTTCAGTTAGAAACAATAATAAGCAAATGAATAAGAACATCTTGCTTCTTTCTTCTTTTTGGGGAGTTGTCGTTCTTTCAATTATTGTTTTTTTTTTCAGATAAATTCTACTATCTTTGATTCCAAATTACAACATCAACAAGAACCCTTTTACAGGTCTCTCAGTTGTCCCTATCTGGTTTATCATCATTTAAAAAAAAAAAAAAAAAAGAACAAAAGAAGAAGAAAACAAGGTCGGTGCGTCATTTTACAAGCTTTGCGGGAGATTTTTGAAAACTTACCTGTAGCTTTGGGGGTCGTTGATACACTGATCAAATTGTTTAAGCAAAAGAGTATATATAAGAAACTGTGTTTGTGAGGTAAACAAAAAATCTTTTTATACTCGGGATCAAACTACCAAACCCTAATATCAGGGTAATAGAAACCTCCTCCAAGCATTGATCTCGATCTAATAGTCAAGCCCTGCCATGGTATATAGGTCCAGAGTAGAGCTTGAACAAATTTAACCTGCAGTAAAACTTGCAACTGATTCATTCGTATATTGATATCACAATTAAAATTACTAAAAACAAAAGCACGGCGCTAAACAAACAAACATAAACCTCCCTCGACGACGACTATATTAATATAACAAATGCACACACCTCTCCTACCTTGATTTTCTTTTTTCTTTCTTTCTTTCTACTTCTTTCACTCTCTTCTTCTTCATGTTGCAGTTTCCGACTTCATCAAATGAGACGCATATTTCATCGTCTCAGGATCAGACTTGAGCTTGGACTCCAATTCCCTCAGCTCCTGCTCTCTGGCCAGCAGCTCACGCCTCTTCTGCGCAATCTCGTTCTGCACCTTGAGCTCAATCATCTTCAGCTTCTCCTCCTCAGCACGCAGCTGCTCCTCACGCACCAGCAGCGAGCTGGTTCCCGACTCGGTGTCGCCGCCAGGGCCGGCAGAAGGCATGCGGGGCATGGGGAAGTGCTGGAACTGGGACGTGGATCCGTTTTCTAAGCTGGGGGTGGCAGCCACGCTGCCAGGTAGGTCCTTTGACAGCTTGTCTGTTCGGTAGTTTTCGTACAGCACAAAGTGGGTGTTGTCCTTGAGGTCGGAGAGATGGGTGCGCGTGAGAACCTCGCGCAATGCGGCGACGTCCGAGTATTTGCTGTCGTTGACATCAACGATACCCCAGGGGAATCGGCGGGCTTGCATTTTGGTGCCGCCCATGTTGATGATTTCAGAGGCTCCAATCACGGCGAACGGGAGCGTCTCGCGGAGGTATGCGTTGAGCTCGTGGAACTCTTCATCCATGTCTTCTTGGTCAGACTCAAGCGGGAAGTTGTAAATGGGAATACCGTAATGCGCAATGTCTTTCATGATGAGAGCTTTGTTGAGGTCTAGTTCATCGACTGTAAAAGTATCGGCCTTGCTGATGACGGGGATCACGTTGACGCGAGTAGACATGAGCTTCATGAACTCAACGTCTTGCTCGCGGAGGCCGTGGGATGTCGCGACAATAAAGTAGAGCAGGGCGTGGACTCTGTTATCGGTAAAGCGCGGGTTACGCTTAATACGGGATTCCTCAGCAAGAACGTCGTCAAACTGCTTGTCGATATAGTTTGAGATCTCCTTGAAGCTAATTGAGTTTGTTAGTTTGTTTTTGCATTAAACAGAATCACGGTTTCGGTTTACATACCATCCCTGGTTGTCAAGGTTGTCGCCGAAACCAGGAGTATCAATGAATTTAATGGACAAGATTCCGTTTCCTTCATCAGGAAGTTCTGGCATGGTTAGTTTTTGAAGGAACTCAAAGATCACAAGGTTCTACTCACCGACAGTGATGGGGACAATTGAAATGCCGGGATCATTGTTGGCAGTTGAAGGAGAAGGAACGCTCTTCATCATGTCGCCAGTCGACAAGACCTGCTGCTGGCATAGCGTGTTGATGAAGGTTGATTTTCCTGAACCTCCAGAACCGCACAGCATGACAGTGAACTTGATGCCCTTCTTTTGGGTCTTTTTCAGTCGTAACTATGAAACACAAGTTAGCAACAAAAAAAGCTTCATACAAAATTGTCAATTGCTAGACATACCAGAGCAGGAGTAGAAGCCATTGTTTTTTTGGATCAATGAAATATATAATGATGAGAGTAGTTGGTGTGCGGTTGAACGAAATCTTTCGATTTAAAGAAACAAGGACCTTTACTGGAAATCGTCGTGTTGTCTTTTTTTTTCTTCTTCAAAGTGTAGGAACAATCCTTTTTTGTTTTACTTTTTGGTTCTTTTTGGTTACCCCTGATTTTCAGCCAGCGCAATCCAGTAAATGAGAGCTCAAAACTAAAAAAAATATATAAAGCAGAGAGAAAAGAGAAAAAGAGAGAGACCAGTAGATGCTTGTGCTACAATAGAGCTTTTTTGTGCTGGTTTGTTTTTGGGGGGGGAGTGAAAGGAAAGGGAAGGTTAGAAAAAGGACAAATCAACAGACCAGAGAGACCAGGGAGAGAGCTGATCATATTGTGAATTGTTCATAAGTGAAATCCCTGTGTAAGGGGTAACTTAACAACTTAGCACGCATGGGTTAGGTCATCTCCTTTTTTTTTTTTTTTTTTTTTTGGCTCTGACAATATTCAAAGTATACACTGCAGATTAGCGAACAAACAGCATAGTTCAACGACACCTACTACTCAGAAATGAAACTTTCCCCCACAATTTTTTTTGACAAGCTGTAGCAGGTGTAGAGTGCGCGCGTTTCATGCAACCGTACGTGATTATCACCACTTCAACCAGTTTTTGTTAGAATGAGATTGATGGAAATTCCACCATTTTTGAACGTTCATAATTTTTTTGCAAAATCTACTTGGACTCATGGTGATTGACAGGCTATTGAGTCCATCACCTATAGTTTCGCGTTGTGTTTTACCAATTCCTTTTTGCATGAATTGACTTTTGCAGTTTTGAATACTCCGTAGACTTTAAGCTGCAGTTGATTGAGATGTCTGTCCAATGCTCAGCCTTTCGAAGATTTGGTAGTTAGAGAACCCTGGTCCAGCTTGACTGAGACACATCCTTATACTTTAGACAGGCGTACACATACTGGAAAATGGTTTAAAAGGCTGAAGAATCTTACTCTATAAAGCTTTGAGTTGCCTGCTGCTAGAGTCAATTGTTGCTGAACCTGCTTTTTGGTTGCCTGTGGGTTGACCAACATGTTTACCTTTAATCATAGACTTGTTGATACGTACATCAACCATATTGAGTATGGTGAGAATAGAGGTACTTAGTTGACTTTCATGAATCCAGCATGATGATCAATGTTCATAATATTGTGTCTTCAGGATCAATTGGCTCTTTACCAACTGTTTAGCCATGTACAATAAAGTGTCGAGACATGTTATAGTGATATGGCGGATAAGTACTTGGAATGAACAGATGAAGCACAACACCTTCTATGCTTGGAAACGAGATGAACTTTATTAGCTAGTGATAAGGCCATCATTGGAATTGTTTAGCTTTGTTAACAATATTGGAGATGAAAAAAATTTCATCTTGCTGATATGTTGTATGACAGTTAAATGCAGAGTGTGTATTCTTCACCCTGTTGATCAGGTTGATCAGGTAGATCAGGGCAGAGTTTTACAGATTATAATAGCTAATAGTAGCAGTTCTGGAAGGAAAAAGATGAATTATAGGACTGGATTCTTTGTTTCTTCTTCAGTAGATCTTTTTTTCTTTTCGTCTGGCTATATATATGTTCAAGAGTTAACGACAAGTTCAGCATGTATTTAGGGCTTATAAGGGACGGCACAAAAACAATTGTTTTTTGAATTCCAACTGCATATAACCTATTGATGCCATTGCCCTTGCAATGTTGACGATATCATGCAGTTTTCTCCTAAAAGAACCAAAAATAAAGCAAACTATTTTTCCAATGTATATATTCATGTTACTGCCCACAGCTTTAACGTTAACCGATCGGTATATAGTTCATCAAATGCTGAAGGCTAGCTTGCAATTGATGCAATAAAACTGCAACTGCCTATTGATGATCACTCCCGCGCGCGGAACTTTAGCGCTTATTCTTTTCCGTTTGGACGAAATTCTTCTGGCTACGTACATGATAAAATACTGTTTTGGATATCGATATCTTATATATAACTAGCAAAAAGGTATCAGATTAATTATTATTTGCTTTGTTCTATAGAGAGAGCTGCAATATTATATAAAGTCAATTGATCAACAGTGGTATACCGTTCAAGACGTCCCCCTCACTTCTATCATAAATCTCATTGAAACTGTTGAACTTGCAATAGGTATAAAACAGCTTCGAAGGTTTTTGAAGGATAGTTATGGTGAACCTTTTACTATTTATCTATAAAGTAAAGGAATATAATAGCCCTTTTCATGGAAATTCTAGTTAGTTGTATAAAGATCATTGACCAATTGATGGCCTCTCCTCCAAATCAATGCAACCACACCCTTATAACATCTGAGCTGTATTTGGGTTTTACTACAACCCGCGGTTAATTCATTGGGTTCGCATGATGATGACAATGATTCATTGCAATATTGACCAACCATATGGCAGACCAGACTTTTTTTGGTAAAAAAACAAAAAAGGGTCACGGTGCTCCTTTTAAATTTCGCATGTACTGGCCTTTTTCACTATATTTATTGGAACCATTCCCCAGCAAGCTTATATATATATATATATCCATCAAGATTTTAATACGACCCTGAGCATTATAATTATTCAATTGTTGAAATCAATTAATTGAGACAATGGCCGCCTTTTGACTCTTTTATCTTTTAGGTTAATACGAAAATATAGAAACAATTCCCATATGTATGAGCTCTATGGTATAGATACAATCAATCCATTCGTCCTTTTGCCGTGTGGATCCAATATATCAAATTGATCATTTAAAGAGGCGTATAGTCAGATATATATATGAGCTCATTATGCGGAACTCATTAATGGTGCATCCCGCCATGGCCAACAAACTAGCCCACATCTGGCCCTTACCCCGGTATGCGAGCAGGGGAAATAATATGTATAGGGCCCTAGCTAAATATATAGTTATATATGTAATGCTGGTGGACTAGCTGGGTAGGCTAATGGGGGCCAAAACGCTTTATATAGCAGCTAGCTGAAGAATACGAGCAGTAAAAGACCAGACCAATTGTTAACTAGTTTGAGATCGAGAAAGTGCATGTGGTGGAGGTTTTACATTCCCACGGATATCGCTAGATTCGAATAAGCCTATATATATGTACATGAACGTATAATATTCATATGATATGTACAGCGCCTGAACTGGATGAAATAAAAAAAAAAAAAAAAACAAAACCATGCATGTTGAATTTATTGAAAGTTTTGACGATCTCTCAAGGTGGTACACCTTGATCACTAGCTAGGCATACATCTATGCTTGCCAAGTGTGACACAGAGTTGTGCACTTGGCAAATTTATAAAAGGATTTTTGCCAGAAAGGAAATTTATATAAGAAGAAGAAAAAAGTAAAAAGCCAAACTGAAGGAACAAAGGTGATATTTGATCAGACAACATATACATATATGTCTCGGGCTCTTCTTTATATAATTCTCAACTGTTGTTGATTAAATAGAAAAAAAGAATCTTCCATAAAGGCAGTTCAGAAAAGAAAGTTGGTGCGTTAAACTTCATAATAAACTGTTTGCGCTGCTTCCCGCCAGTGGTTGACCCCTGTCCCCGTTCAGGGAGAGGCGCATCTCGTGAGAGTTTGAAAAAGTGACGAGCTTGCACACGGGGCACACCCTTCTTTATTTATTATCTTATATATATTTTAACAACTCTGTGCATAGCAATACATGTCAGTCAGATCTGATTGATTGATTGATTGATTGATTGATTGATTGATATCATGAAAGTATAAACTTTATGATATATATCAGAGAAGAAAAAGAAGAAGAAGAAGAAGTAAAAAAGTACCTTGATCAGGGAAAGAACTACCCTTGTTGGACTTTATATATAAACACACAGGTGCATGATTCGCTATCGAGAATTCATCAATTCATGCTTGAAATAGGTCTATATCTATAGATCTATAGGGGTCTAGGTCCTGCCATATATTTTTTTTTCAAAAGCAAGAACCCGAACTGGCCATATTAAAAAAAAAAAAAAAAAAAAAAAAAAATTATTATTATTATTAAATTTATTGCTAGCAATATTTTGGGTATATTTTTACCCTTCTCTGTACCATATGTATCGATCCTTAATATAATGTTAGTCATAATAAAAATAAAAAAAACTGCCGTACCCACTCACTATTATAAAACTAACTCTATAAAGAATTTTTTTTTCCAACTTATCTCTCTCAAACCCTTCACACCAGAAAACTATAATTTTTTGTTCTTTAATTCGCATCCAGTATTTAACCATGTCTGATACCCTTGTGGACTACTCTGGAGCAATTTATTTACAACAACAAGTACAGCAAATCTTCAACTCTTCTTCTTCATCCATAACTACCTCCATCATGAGCGACGATGTTAATAATAAAGCAGCAACTGTCCTTGGAACTATTGGCACAGTTCTATGGTGCATCCAGCTAATCCCACAGATTATCCACAACTACAGGCGCAAAAACTGTGAGGGCTTGCCCTCCATCATGATGTTCCTGTGGGCAGCCTCCGGTGTCCCCTTTGCTGCCTACTTTATTGTCCAGAAATCAAACATTGCAGTCCAAGTTCAACCGCACATTTTCATGCTCTTTTGTACCATTAGCTGGGCCCAGACTCTATACTATCCGCCCGTACAATGGCCCCGACGAAAACTTATTATTGTCGTTACTGTCGTTTGTCTCTTGTTTGCCGGTACCGAAATGGCCCTCGTCTTCCCGCTGCGACCAGTCTATGACAAGGGTACCACCTGGCCCATCACTCTAGTCGGCGTTGTTGCTGCCGTCTTGCTTGCGGTTGGACTCGTGCCCCCCTACTTTGAAATCTACAAGCACAACGGCGAAGTTGTCGGCATCAACTTTATTTTCCTGTCCATGGACTGCGGTGGCGCCATTTTCAGTATCGGCTCCTTGATTGCCCAGGGTGGCTCCATCGACATTATGGGAATTGTGCTTTACTGCATTGTCGCTGCCATGGAGTTTGGCATCTTTGCGTGCCAGATTGTCTGGCTCATTCGCACCCGCAAGGAGCGCAAGGAGCGCAAGCTGCAAGAAGCGTCAACAGTTGATTCGGCGGTTAGCGGCGAAACCGATACCGCCAAGACCGAGCCGGTCGACGAACCACTTAAAAAGGATTCACGGAAGATCACAGACGAAGAAGTCGCAGTAGAGATTACCTCTACTTCGACATCAAGCTGATGATGACCTTGAAGAGAGAAAACAAAAAACAAACAAACAAGACGTTTTTTAATTCATAGACATTTTTTTTATATTGCATGGTTTTGATATTGCACACTTTCATGATTCGTTAATAAAAACAACTAGTTGTACCTTTCTGACTTTTTTTTTTTTATTTGCTCTGTCCTTTGGTGAAATGAGGCTTCGTGAGATGGGATTCTCGGAAAGCCCTGAAAACATGATGCCGTTTACTCATTATCTTGCAAGAAAAGCCTAATAGACAGGGATCTTCACTCGACCTTCTGTTTTAGAGACCAATTACCCATTTCATAAGCTTTTAAAATGTCAAAATTTGCCGAGGAGAATCAATCAGACCCTGCTTCAAGAAAACATCACAGACAGTGCAACTCTCTTCCTCAGCACAAAAACTCCTGCACAGCACCTAACCGTTAGGTTTCCAGACATCCAAAATGAGTGACTCAAATGCAAGAGGTATTATCGATATCTCGTTGGATATAGAAAATAGTGGTTGGTCACAAACTGCAACTCAGCATCATGGCACCTCCAGGATTAATCAAAATGAACCCTAGACTCACACAAAACCCATCGCAAGCCGTTTGCTAATAGGACACCATATATAAATAATACGACTCGAACCCGGGCAATAGACTTGGTGGGATTCAAAATGTACGCCTATGCGAGATGTAGGCATACGGAGCGCGCATTACATCTGGCTCATACGATGATATATATATATATAGGCCACCCACGAACGGGGGTTGCAATTTTATGCAGGTTTCCATCGTTGCTAGGCTCAACCACAACCGAGATAATTTAGCAACCTCAGGCAGCTAGGCCTTGACTTACTACGGTTTTGAAAGTGCTACGGTTTATAGCAAAGAAGTCGAAGAGGTTGATTGATTGAGGGATCAAGGGCTGAATGATGTGACATGAAAGCTGCCTCTAGTGTAGAAGCTAGATCCTCCTATGGTTTCAGAATTCTGATATGGGCTCACCTTGGGTTCCAAAATTTCTTTTGATACCCTCTCAATCTTTTGGATCAGTAAGGGGGGCCAACTTTTAAATTGTTTCGGGGGATACAAGTAAAATTAAGGGAGCGAGGCCATATTTAAACCACAGCTCAACCTGACACACCCATTTGCCTTCTTCCTCTCTCTCACTAACTACCTTTAAGTTTTTTTTGCGACGACAGTTAGAATCACAAATTAGCAAAACATGTCTGCGCCTACTGAGACCCCAGAGACGCCGCTCACCATGTTGGTCAACCTGCTCCCTGACCTGATCCACGAGGCCCAGTACTCAGAGCTCTACGGCTACGATCTCACAAAACTGGGCGACACCGAACGAAATATTACGATCCGCAACTGCCTGCTTGACAAGTTTTTGGTGGCCAACAAGGGCGAATTGGAAGGAGCAGCTGACCAGCTCAGGAAAACACTGGTCTGGCGCAAAGAGTTCAATCCACTGTCGGCGGGGTTCTTGGAGACCCATACGGAGAAATTAGAAAAACAGGCTGTCATTACGAGTACCCCGATTCCAGCGCCGAAGGAATTGGTGGATCAGGCTCAAGTGCAGCAAGAAACAGCAGACAATGCTGAGCCTAAAATTCCAGAAGAGCCGGTTCCGACTAAGCTGAGCATGTCTAAAGACCTGCCTGCGATTCCAGGGGAGGTCGAGTCCCCTGGCAACCAGATCATGACGTGGAACTTGTACAGCGACCTTAAAAACAAGAGCGACGACCTGCCCGACTTTGACGCCTTTATCCGGTGGCGCGTTGGCGTCATGGAGCGCGGCATTGCTTTGCTCGATTTTACAAAACCCGAAACGTCATACATGGCGCAATTGCATTACTACCAAAACTTTTCAATCCTGCGAATGGACACAATCGCAAAGGAGGCGACCAAGGCCAGCGTTACGCTGTTCCAAACTTACTACCCTGAGATCTTGAACGTGCAGTACTTGGTCAACATTCCGACAGTCATGCAGTGGGTGTTTAGTCTGGTCAAGCATTTTGTAGAAAAGCAAACGTTTGAAAAGTTTAGAGTGGTGTCGAACGGCGCCGACCTGGCCAAATCAACCGGTGACTGGGTTCCAAAGCAGTACGGAGGTGAAACGGAGTCCTTGGAGGCCATCTCAGCTCAGATCATCAAGCCAGTTAACCCTGAGCTCGTCGTCTTGTACGTCCCGAAACCAGCCGAAGAGGATCTGCCTCCAACTCCAATTGAGAAGGAGACTGATCAAGTCAAGGTAGCACCCCCTGCTTCAGCCCCTGTATCTAATAAGGGAGTGGAGATGGCCCAGAAGGATGACGGCATACCTCCTGAGACCCATGTTGACGTCAATGCAACTCTTGAACATGATGCAGTCGCGGTCTCTGAAACTCCAAAGCCTGCACCTGCAGCAGCAGCCGTCTTCTAAGTACTTTAGCGTTTAATAGTTGAATCTTGCATATCTTTTGATCTTATAAGCATAAGCTTGACATCTATAGTAACATGTTTTGGGCTTGCCTAAACGGGTAACGTAATTAACCACCACCATAGTTTTTCGCGTTTCGCGTATATTTGGGTGTGTCCAGGGTTTTGCAAAATATACCACCTTTTTTTTGTTTTATTTGCACAAACACCACAACGGGTTTTTAAATGATTGGATCAAGATGGGATCGGGCGCCAGCGACAATGATGAAATCATATCTGAGAATGAAGACGAACTAGAACGGCAGCTAGCCGAGCTGCAACGCAAACTGGCTTTGAAACGCAAGCAAACAGGGTCAGCACCTTCATCCCCTGCCCGCGCCAAACCAGCACCACCAACAGGGCTAGCAGCGCTACCACCGCCACAGTCACCTAAGGCTCACAGAGACCGAGGCCCCCCCGAAATTGAGGTCCCCAAAACGCCACCGCGCCGCCGCGTGTCCGAATTGCATGGTACTGCACAGCAGTCACCGCTCAAAACGCCGCCGTCGCTGGGGAGGGTTAGGCTGAGCCAGTCGCCCGTGATCCGGTCGCCGACGTCGCCGGCGCGCGTGCTGTTGGGCATTGATAAGGGCCTGAGTGGCTGGGATGTGAACCTGAAGCGCCCGCCAAAGGGGTCGCCGCAAGCTTCACCGTTTGCGTCGCCGAAACGGCCAAGAGAGAGTCTACAGAGTTCGACGCAGCCCATTAAACCTGTGAGCACGAGTTTTGGACTAGCGATGCGAGAGGAAATAAAGACAGAGACGCCGACGCTGACGTTTGCGCAGAAGTTGAAGAAGACGAAGGAATTAGATCAGTTACAGAAAAAGAAAACGCAGGAAATGAGGGATAAACGGAGACAGGGCTTTAGCATTCCTACAAATGCGGGTCATGCTGCCGCTCAAGACACTAGAAAGCCAACAGGTACCAGCAACAGCGGGATAAGCAGGGCAGCGCAGACCGCACTTGCAGCAGCTGCCACGTCCCCCGACGACATTTACGAGCCCTTTGCCCGGTTCCGTCTTTCTAAACAGCCGGCCCTCGATTTCGACACCCTCAAAACCCAATTCGGCGACGCCCAAATCCTGACCGTCTCCCAATTGTACGCCGAGGTCAGTCCCCCCGGGTTCGAGCCCCCGCAGTATTGTAACTGGATCCTGGTGGCTGTGGTCGCGAAAAAGTCAAAGGTCATGGACCGCCCTTCAGGTGGTAATAATGGTGGGTCTCAGAAGTTTGTAATGCTGACACTCACAGACTTGGGTGCCTTCGAGGTATCTCTCTCGGTCCAGGGCCCCGCGTTTGACAAGTACTGGAAAGTAAGCCCTGGTGCCGTGATCGCCGTGCTCAACCCGGGCATCTACCAGACCCGCAAAAAGATATTTGACCCTTCCGGCCAATCCAACACCGACGTGGACGGCACTAACGAGGGGGGCCCAAAAACGTTTGGTTTGTACGTGACTGACGCCTCGTTCACCACCATTCTCGAAATCGGGCACTCAAGGGACCTTGGCAAGTGCGCTGCGACCACGGCTAAAGGCCACCCGTGCTCAAACTGGGTCAACGCGCGCAAGGCCACCTACTGCGATTTCCACGCCGAAGCCCGGGTTCGCAAAGCTCGGTCTGGCCGCATGGAAATGAACTCAGTGGCGCAGGGCCAGCCAGTCGGCAAGTACGGACTCGGGTCCAGCAAGACCGTGGTCATGATGTCCAGCGGCAAGCTGTTCCACGGCTCTGGGTCATCTTCTTCCTCCAAAGACGTTGCCCCTGACTACGTGAACAAGGTCGGTCTTATTGACGACCCATTGGCGCCTGGCCGCAAGTACAGCAAGGAGCACGGCCAGGTCTGGACGTCGGTGTCTAGCAGTTTTGCAGGACCCGGGTTCCAGCACCGCACGGCGTTTGATGCGGCGTTGCATGGCGGGGGTGCGCCGCCGCTCAGCGAGCAGGCCCAAAAGGCGAAAGCGGCAAAACTGGCCAAGGAGCGCCGTATCCGGGAGGCGTTGATGCGGCGGCCGGATGGAGTGCAATTGAGGTACTATGATGAGAAGGGGAACCAGCTTGGGTTGGCTGGTGCTGCTAACAGTAGTGGCGGTAGTAGTACAGCTTCTACAACAAGTACGACTGCTGCTGCTACAAAAGACGGGACTGGGGCTCAGGAACCTCGGCCTGCTTTTAGGCCTGAACATATTAGACGGATTGGGTTTAATCCTCTTGCTTCTATATCTGGGTCTGTTCCTGACTACGCACACCCTGCTCTTGCTCCTTCTATAACTCATGTTACTGGTATCCCAGCAGTGGGAGGGGGTTCTGGTGAAGATATGTCTGGCTCTAATATACGCAAAAAAAGGCCTGTTAATGTTTCGGAGGACGTTGATTTGAGTATAACAATGACCCATAAACAGCGCCGACTCCAACATCAGCAGCAACGGGCTAGTTCTGAGAGTAGTGCCGCCGCCGCCGCCACCACCGCCGGAGTTGCTACTGAACAAAGCATTAAGACATCGTCGTCGGTTCAGATGTCACCGCAGAAACTGAAACTGAAACAGATGTTGGCTAACTTGAGTTCGAGTCTTAAGAACGACCTTCAAAGACATGGCGATAATGACGATGACGACGATGATTTAGAAATTGTTTGAACTCAGTCATGCCATGACTAGTTTTGAATCTAATTGCATTATATATATATTTTATCTTGTATTTATTGTTTTGATATAATTGAGCATCTTTTGTTTATTTTGTTACATCGATCTATAGAGTTTTGACTTTCATGCAGACTAAGTTCAGTAGAATATGTTATGGTGTGTGCCATATGGTGAGACACATTGATTGCATGCAGTGCACAGCAATCCTTTTATATATATTCCAAGTCGACTGCCTCCATTGAACCAGCTTCAACTACAATACTATATATCTGTTGGCAATCCAGTCATCTCAACGGCCATAGTTGTCTCGTGCCCCACCAACACTTGCAATTGAGTTGAGAACTTTCAGTTATCACAAAAACCTATTTTGTCCCACTACTTTTCTAGGCATACCCCAAAAAGCTGTCTATAACTTTAGCTAGAGGTTCGTCCTTGACTACACTCAATCAATAAGGTTAGTATACACACTCTCTCCTCACAGGACCTCATATTGATCATATACAGTTGGAATTTATCCAATATCAAAACAATGTCTTCCCGTGAGGTTCCTGAATTGGAAAACGCAGACGAAGCACAAACCCCACACAATAAGAAACATACTCTCAAAGGCAGCTTCAACCGCCCTGTGTATGGATTTGGGGACGCGTTTAATCTCGACTCTATGCCCAACATGAACGGGTATTTTATGCCCTTTTTGAAACAGGAACATCCCCTTTATGGTGTGCACTTTGCGCAAATTGACAATGGTGAGTTCTTAGCCCGTCTTAAATGGAAACCCTTCAACCCGGTCAATTCCCCAAGAGACGATTGGATTGCGTTCGTAGATGAGCTCTTCTATTATCTCTACGACTTTCTTCCTATGACCAAGGCCATCTCGGAATCGCAATTCAAAACCTTGTTGAAACGCCATCTTGGTGACGACCTTGAGGACTATGACAATATCCCAGCCCCCATAATTCTGGACGAGTATCAAGAAGTCATGTACGACTTTGACCAAGCATTCAGAGACTATCACGCCTTTCACAATGACACCCACCGGGCTTTGGCTCATATGGCAGTGAAATCCAAACTCGAAATGCGAATGCAGCTGCAGCCATCCTCTAGATTGACGCTTCTTTTATACAATTACCCCAGAGCCTATCGGGATAAGGTGTTTGCAATGTTTGCGCCCGAACTTAACCCGCAAGGATTTCCCTCACACATTTCTGTCGAGAAGTTTAATGAGATTGCGTACTACATGACACAGCTGAGCTATAACTCTATCAATTCACCTGAGGATGACATGAGCACCAGAAGCCCGAAGCGGAGACGGACAGAATCAAGCCTTCAGCCCGAAACGTTTCAGGTCGGCAAGGCTTACCGTCTATGGGAAGATCACGATATTCAAGACTTGGAGAAGGAGCCAGTCGACCCGTCGTCGGGACTGCCAGAATCCCTCCACGCAATACTTATAAGAACCTACGAAACCTTTGTTCCATTTAGCAGACTGATGCAGAAGGAACGGGTGGAAAACTGGGCAATCATTGCTGGTGTCATTAAAGATGGCCGAAACCGTACCGTGGTTCCCAGGAATGATTCTCTCATTGATCCTTTGGTTCAATTATATCACAACTCATCCCGCTTTGGTCACCGAGACTTGGAAGCGACTATCGATAAGCTTACCAAGTCATTTTTATGGCACAACATGAGATCCAGTGTCAAGGCAGTTGCTCGAACCTGTATATCCTGCATGAAAGACATAAACCCGCCTTTGCCACTAGACATGGCAGGTGCCACGGAAGTTCCAGATCACCCGCTCAAGCTCATTGGAGTAACCCACATCAGCGTGGAACAAAACGAATGCGACGGGTTTGACGAGATTCTATTGATTCAAGACAAGTTCTCACAGGCGGTATTCTTGGAGCCGGCCAAGGCCAGCGATGACGCTGGACAAACGTGGTGTCGACTAGCGGTAGCACTCGAAAGAGCAGGTGGACTTCCTGAATCTATAATCACCAGCAGCGATGCAAGGTTTGGCGGAACCTTTGAAGTCATGGTTGCAAAAAACGGTGTCAAGCACATGCGCACCACCGAGGCCAACTCTGAAGTCAATGAAGGAACCGAGAGAATGCAACCCCTGGTCCTCAAATATCTGTTGATATACAGCAAAGACTTGCAGTGGGTTGATACCCTGAAATCGTGCGAGATGTCGCTCAACACGGTACCTGACTCGGTTACAAAGTATGCCCCCCACGAAATCATGTATTCGCAAGAAGTGATTTCTCCCTTGGACGATGCCATTACCCGTGGACCAAAGTTGATGCGACGGGCAGCGTCGCAAAACAGGGAGCTTTGGCCACCGCACTGGGCACACGTCAAGCAACGTCTCGAGAGAGCAGGACCGAGGAGGAATGGCACTTCGTCCGACGACTGATGCAACCTCAGGTCTGAAAACGACTCCTCGCCCGATTTCTCTAATTATGACGAATGGTATTGATTATGTACTGGCTAGCCCTAGGACTAAGATGGATGTGGTCCACTACAGGTGTAGGGTACGAAGATTTTGGACCCAGCCTTATACGCGATTGAGACCATGTATAACTATATTATTAGCAAAACGTAATATTAACAATGTCTTATCAGGGATCTGGACCTGTGTGTGCTAAAATGGACTCATGTCAGCGCCCACTTGCAATGGAGGTATGGGTGACAGCCCTCTGGAAGGTGTCTGTGCTCAATGAGTGGGTTTTTGGTTGGCACCGTTATCTGCGGCCTTTCGGGGTTTTAGCTCAACTACTATGGCGTGCGCAAGATCACGACATTTTCCCTTGCAGCCAGGGATGCCATGAAGTTCAAGATCTCAGTGCACTTCTTTTGCGACTACTTATCGCGAGGATACCCACGCAAGTCGAACCTAGTTGAGTAGGTCGAGAAAACCTCAGAACGGAGGTTCTTGGGGTAATGGTAGAGCAATATCAGTAGCCTGAACCTCGGAATTTGTGTTGACAAGTAAACGTAGTGGCCGAAGGCGAGATCATGTTCGAGGTAAAGGCAGGGGCTGTTCAAAAAGTCCCAAAAGTCCTGAACTGCTTCATTGAACCGGTATCTCTCGCTTTGGTAGGCATCCAGAATGCTTTTGGCCGGTATGAGGTGGTAGTACTTCAGGTCACCCAGATGGTCAGCCAGAAGACTTTTGAATTGCTCCTCCGAGATGGCTGAATCCTTCGTCATGTAATTGTCGAGGTATTCGCGGAGGTCTTCGTTGAAGGCTATCCAATCGCCGGCAGGAGAGAACTCAGGCTCGAACGGGTTTCGTTCCATATATCTTTCGAATTTTTCATTGTTCTTTTCCACTAATGGTAAATTGTTTAGCGGATTAGCTTGCCCTATAAAGGGCATGAAGTAACCCCTCCGACTCTCTTCAAACTGGTACAAGCTGGGTTCCATATCAAGGGCAGAGATAACGCAGTTTTTGGTTTTTATTACCAACTTGGGGGACTCGGTATCTATGGGCTTTGCGTCAGCAGGTAGAGCTTTCACGGCAGGAGTAGAAGGAGCGGTACCAAGGTCGGAGTTCGTTGGATTGATTCACTGTTATGTCTCGTTGGCATTACTGGGATAGTTGGTTGTCAGGGCTAGGACTTGTCAAGGCCAGTTAGGGTAGGCATGACAAGTACTTATCAGTTAGTTATAACATGTAGGCTATAACTATGCATGAATTGTTAGTTTTTTTTCTTATGATATATTCAAATTTGGCATAAGGGTCCTGTAAATTTGCTCAATATTCTATTGCAAATCGATCTGTATGCCTATACGCGACCCCTCCATCTCTTTTTGTGAGTGATTGCAATCAATATTGGGTGTAGGGTAGTATAAGGTGCCCTAAACTAGAGATTGATAAGCATTATTTTATATATCGATTGGAATTGTATTAAAAGTCTTTTATAAAAGAGATGTCGTATATATACACAAACCCTGATATCTGTTTTTTGATTATCGCAGATATGCTCAAAACAAGATGAATGCGCAATTGGCAGTATCAGTATGTATACGCGTAGTGTGGGGTAGACGAGAAACCCTGTCTTTTTATGCGATTTTGGTGGGGAGTGAGTGAATATATAAGTTATACGCTTGTGAATTTCAGCATATCAATATCAACAGCAGAAAAGATTTCACATCTCTTTCTGTATTAAGATCATTGCTTCAAAATTGCGAGACTTGTTTTTTTTGTATTCTAAAGTTAATATTGAGCTTTGGTAAAATTTTAATGAGGGGGGCACAAGCTCATCCATATTTGTTTCTAAAAGTCCAGAAAAGCTCTTATTATAAAGCAAATTGAGCAATTGACCAAAGGTACTACTATTCTTCTGAAAAATGAAGTCTATCTCAAGTAGCATATATGTGTGAAACATGTATGAAATGTGAGCCATCAAGAGGTGGCACGGCTTGGCGCTAAGATTACAATAATAATAATAATAATAACCAAACCGCAGTACAATTGTGTATACAGGGTTCAATATGAGTATAGGAAAATGGGGTACATACTGTCAAACCCCCCAAAACCAACCTTCTACCAGTGCTAGCTAGCTGTCATTTGTCATGACATATGATAATAGACCTTCTCTAGATATCATAGCATATAATAAGAAGGGTAGATGGGGTAAATCCAAAGTGAGGCAAACTGCAAACAGTGCTTATAGTTTATCTGATATGGCGTATTTGGAGTTCCTAAGTTGAGGCAACCAGCACCACACAAACTGATTATAGGTCTATTTATCAAGTATATATTGCGGTGTGAGCGTGTGTATGTTGCTTGCTAATGAGCTCATTAGGGCTCCATCGGCTCCATCGACCGGCCCCATTTTCTTATAAACTACCAAACTGGTTTTCGGGTGATCACTTTTGACACGATCCGACGGGGTTTTATTCCCTTGATCCTATAGCTACTCCAATTGAAGATACGTCTCTACCACATATATTATAATTTAATATAAAAGCAACTCATTGTTATTTTGCAATAGGCCTATTGAAAACCGATTTCAACCGAGGTCTTTATCATATACATAATATTGTTATGAACGATAATTATAACAAATAGTAAATATAGAGCTCTTAATCTGGATAAAAAAATAGTGGTAACCCAGTGTATTAACCTCTTAGGGATCTGTCATGTATGTATGTGGGTTAATTATTGCAGAGGCGACATATATAGCGCTATAGTTGTTTAAATTGAATGATCAACCCAATATTGTCAAAGAATTAGTTTGATAGATGCTGTCTTGTGTTTAAATACGCCTTCTTTCTTCAATATCAATCTTGATCGCATGTCTTTATTTTGAATCTAATGAACTGATGGCAGAGTTGAATGTAATGTATTTGACTTTGTTTTTGTGATTAATTTTGTGATTAATTTTGTGATTAATTTTGTGACTATTTTCTATCAATATTGCTGTTTTTCATATGACAGTATCCAACCATGTACATTAATCAATATGTGAACAATTACCTAAGAATAACTAAATAATGACTCAGCATACAATGTAACATTCCATAATACAGATACTTTTATAAAACTACTGCAGTACTGCTTGATGCCATGTTCTGCTAAGTAGGCATAGGTCTATAGGTCCTATATAAGTTTTATAAAATAGGTTTCATTTAAATAAATACTCCAGTACTACCTACATCATATGCAGAGCTAGCAAAGGGCAATAGGCCTATTTTGATCAATATT